>VACF01002378.1:0-115148 GCA_006891605.1 Pleurozium schreberi | reverse complement strand
ATTKRWWTGTGTGTTTATCAGAAATCATGGAAGGTATACAGAAAGCGGTCGGAGATTGCTAAAAGGTTCAGAAATTATGGTGAGCTACTGTATAGGGAAGGACTAATTATGAAGGAGAAACTCCTGAAGGAAATCGAGTGGAAAAAGAGGGATGACGCCGAAAGGGAGATGGACGGCTTCACTGGAAGACCGAGGATCAGGTACTTACACTGCTAGATGAAAAAATGGATGCTTACTTATTTTGAATCTAAATCTCTAGTTTTAGGTGATTCGGKYCGTGTGCCTTAGCTTTGCATTAACTATTACAGAGTAAGTCGATTCTTGAAGTCTCCAGAGAGTTCCAGAAGTGTCCAAATTTTCCATAGTGCAATTATGCATTTTCACATTTTGGGTATAGAATTTTGGGCTCTTTAAGCTGTGAAAAAATTGCATAGTTGCACTCTGGAATGGTGTCTCTGAACTTTTTTCGATTTTTCTGCTGTCTGGTACCTGATGGTCGATTAATGGTAGACGATTATGTTTTGAACAATGATATCAAACACTTCAGTTATTGCGAATAGCTTTTTTCTCAGTGGGTTACGTTCTCATGTGATGTACTGCTAGTGTCAGGCATGTGTCTCCTTTAGGGTTCAGATTATTCTATAAATGGCGCAAGAACTGGAAGACTGTGTTTCATGAAAAACTCTGGCGCATTTTTTCTTTCGTGAAAGTCTGAAGTTGCTGATTTTGAAGTCGTGCATATGAAGCGAGAGATCAAGGCGATTGCAGCGGAGAGGAGATCTCTGGGACAAGCTTGCCTCTGAGAAGTTCAGTTGTGAACAGATCCGGACTGAGGTAATATAAATTAATTTCCGCTTAATATTCGAAATCGTATCAGAGAAAAACCTCATGTGCTTGGTGTCTCTCTGTATCCCGAACTAGTTGCATTATTCAATATTATCAGAGAGATTATCTTGGGTTCCTGGATTAGCATTTCCAGTTTAACAGATTGCCAGCAGGGAAAATTTGTGCCACTGATTTTCCCCGTTTGCCCTGCAATTCGCTATTTGCCGATTGTCATTTACCTGATTCCCCTCGTTCCTAGTCCAAAATCTCTGGAAAAAAATTCATCTGGAAAATGAGGATAATTTTCTGAGATTTGGGTCTAGGCCATAGAATATATCTCATTGGTTATTGAACTCTCGACTAATCTGAACTCTGTGTAATGTCTAATGATAAGAAACGATCACCACCTTCAAGATTTCTATTCAACTTCCTGAATCTCCATAAATACCGTTACAGATTCCATAATCAACTTTTATCAGAAGTTTATTGGGTTTTTCCAAAATGGTTTGAATTTCACGTCTTTGGTTGATCCAGGTGATGGAAGCTCGAATGGCGGAGTGCACGTTTATGCCAAACATCAACCCCTTTGCAAACGAAACAGCGAACAGTTCGGTTTCACGGCTGACAAAATGATGGAAGGCGTTAGAGCAAATGTCGACAGAAATATGATGAAAAATAGTAGCGAGTAGTGGAATTTAATGTGCACACACTTAGCAAAGTGAAATCAATGTCTTGCTAGGGTAGGATTTTTGAGAGGTAATGAATCGTTGTTATGCAAGGTTAGTGATAACCCCTGGGGAATTGTGATAGAGAAAAATGTGGTAATCTGCTTCGCATGAGTTCAGGCCTGATTATATAATAATTATGTAAGCTTATCTGGCTAGTTGATTCGCAATGCCAGCTCGTAGAATCCTCAATCATTTCTTTAAGCATGGCTTGAATTTGCTTCAATAGAAAGATCAGCTGACTGGGATTTTTTTGTGCCTAATTTTATGTTCAGCACGAGTGATCAGTGGTACGACATTATACTTCGAGATGCAGAGAAGAGGCAACACAAGGTTGAAGCTCTCCGGAAGGAGAGGCAAAAAATTGAGATGCAAGAGTGTACATTTGCACCGGAGTTGCTTACCAAACCCAGCAGCAGGAGAAGCAGCAAAGTAACGTTCACTTGTCCAAATTATGTGATTCCATCATTAGCTCATCAAAGTTGCTCAAAACCTAAATTTGAACTCACTATTATGTATTCTATGCTTTTAATTTTCTTTTTTTTTGGGGGGGGGAGGGTAGAAGTTTGCTACATTTTAACACAGTTGTGCACACCTGTAGTCATTACTCGTTACAGAAGACAGGATAGGGTCACCAACAGTATTATTTAATGTCCTCTACCTTGATTGTTGAATTGCTGACTCATCGAATTTAATTCCTTGAGTCTCTGCAGGGTAAAATATGCAGGCTGTCCAGAAGCACACACCCGCCTGCTCCATGCTCTGCGGGTGCTCCCATCTTAGAGAAGGCAGCAGAGGAGATGCATAGCTTTGTTTTCCCAAACGATGCAAACTGCGCTTGCGAGGAGACAGATGGTGAGGCAGAGCGTAATGCAGATGATGATGGAGCATATGGTAAGCCAGGCGATGGTGGTGGAGCAGATGACAAAGCGGATGACCAAGGATCAGGTATTATTCGGCACTTCAAATACTATTCTCCTAAACTCTCTAATCTATGTTAACCCATTAAGGACCGGTTGATCAGTTTTGGGTTGATATTGACACTTTTTCATTGATAGCCCAAGTTCTAGAATGAATTTGGATACGGACAAAAGGGTAACTACGGGTGTGGGGAATTGTAAATCGAATGGATTGGGACAAGAATCAGGACAATCTGTGCTTGCATGTGGTTTAGGGATTGAAAAAACTAATGAAATTTGGGCTGAAAATACAAAAGACTTCCAATTAGGGAACCTTGAATTGCCACTAAATTTGTTGTGGAGGCCCAATCATTCATGCCAACTCCATCAGCATGGTCAAATCTCTGGAAAGCATCACAATTTGATATATTTTCCATGTTTAATTAGAAATTAGAGAATGTCTTGCCCGCCCCCCAAATCAACCAATCAACCACTGTCCTTAATGGGTTAAAGTATTGACAGCAATTCTAGGGAGGGGCTAACAAATAAATTTAGGCATACCTTTGTATTTGTTTCACTTTGCTAACATCACTCCTAATATCAAGTGTGGGTGTGGGTATACCTTTAGCTTCATTTCCATCACGTCAGTTAGAATGGTGTCATATAAAAAACTGGCACTTTTTCCAGATGCTCATCTGGAATCTGAGATCTATGTCTATCCTAGTTTTGTGCATTTGACTGTCTAAATATGAGCAATATCCCAGAATTTATGTTTATGAGTGGGGTCCAGTAGGTGAGCCATTTCTGTAGAAAGAGGACAAAGTTAATCCTCTTTCTTGTTATTGATATTGAGAGTACTTTTTTTTTTTTTTTTTTTTTTGCTGAACCCTAAACCCTGCAGTCCTTCCAGATTCTCCCCTGCTCCCTTCCTTTGGCCTATTTACCATGACACAACCTAGTCAACAGCAAAAAAAAGTCAAAGAAAATCTTCGATCTCTAACGAAGAAGAAACTGCTGGAAATCAAGTGCCAGCAACAGGCGGCCCTTGTAGAACATTTCAGAGTTCATGACCAGATATGTAACTCAAAAAAAACATTCTGAGATGGACCCAAAGTAAACCCATTTAATTCCCCAGATAATAATTATAATAATAAGGTTACCTAATGGGACACTTCTCAGAAAGCAAGGACATGTACTAATTAAAGGTAACTGCACCCAATTTACTTACTAAACCTGACCCTTACAAATTCTTGCCTACAATGGAAAATTTGATCAGGAGAGCCATTTGGGGTAAGGTAGGAGGTCCTAAAATGGAGCAGGTTCTAAAATGGAACAGGCTCTGGATGTACATTTTGCACTCTCCAATGTACAAGCAGTCTACATTGGAGGAGGTGGTCTGTTTTAGAGCCCATTGAAATGCACTTTTCTGCAACTTCAAAAATTCATAACTAATTCCACAAAGCTCCAAAAAATATAAAACAACTTGGGTTAGATGCTAATTCCACTTGTCTTTGAAGGAAAATTTACTGAAAATGATTTCAAGCCGTTACACCTTGCCAAAATTCAGCTTCAGCCCTTGGATGGACCATTTATGGACCTCCTACCTTGCACTCCTTTTCAGCAGTTTGAAATTTCGTTGTTGATGCATGCAGTGTTCTATGTATAAATGCATGCTAAGAGGTTCATGGAATCCCTTTTTAATGCCTAATACGACCTAACAAAAACTCAAAAGAGTTAAAATTAGTGAAACCATGCTCAAATGTTTATTTGGGAAATTTTAGGTGTAGTTACCTTAACTTTGGAAAAGCCCTAACTATCACCAAGGTAGTCAACAAAAAACTTTAGATCAATAGGTGCATTCTTTGTTCCTTGAAAGTCATGCAACATTCTACATTATATAAATATGAATTGTTATTGTAGGAAGGATGTTGTGATGTAGAAACCATATGTGTTGCATGAATTGATGCATTGATTCATGGCATGGGTTTAGAGAGTCACATGTGCCTCTATGTGGACAAGCAATGAGTTATAAGGTAACTTTCCAGGGTATGGCAACCTAATTTCACTATTTAGTGTAGCCAACAATGCAAATTCCTAAGTGCATTGTATGAAAACAGACCCAATACATGGAAAATTTGATCAAATTAAAAATTCAAGGAAAGTAGCTGGTAAAATTCAAAAAACTTCGTGAACATTGTCCCAATCTCTATTGAATTTCCCAATACCTATACATTGACTATGGGGGCTTGGTTGGTAATGGATGGCTCTACCATAACACACCCGTTTAGTTTGCCTTATGTCAAATTGTCAATAACCCATCCACCAATCCACTGTGACCATAGATATTAGCCTGTTAGCCATGTTCCCCAGGATGGTCCGTCTGCAACTCTGCATGATAGGCTACGTTGCACGTCTACAATAACTTGCTCGCTACACTAATGATGGTAAATACTGTTACATACACTAATTGATTTAAAACAGCCATAAGATTTTACTCTTAATGAATATTTTTACCAACTATAGGTACAAAGTTTTCCCAACTATAGTACTATTAGGATCCATGAACTCCGTAAAATTATTCATGAAGAGTAAAAACTTATAGCATTTCTAAAATAGTTCGCATGGGTAACACTATTTACCATCATTAGTGGAGTGCAATGACTTAAGCCTATGTGCAGACACATGTTAGGTACAGCCTGATGCCATAGCTATTGAACTCACTCGCCTGCCAAGTGCCAACCAAGGACTGCGAGACAAAAAATAATACGTGAAAAATCTCCAACAACCTAGAGTTCAACATTTACAGTAACTTAACCCTAGAAGGACAAGAGGGTGACCCTCGAAACGATGTGTTTTAATATCGTGCTACATCATGTGTATAAGAAAATCCAAAAGCACCCATTGAAAGTCAAGCTAATGTAGAGGATCTCCACTTTCCACACAAAATTCCTTAGATGAATAGTTGCATTTTTGTCCTACATAAGAGAATTTCTTGTCATTTATTAAACACTTAGTGTTCGTGGTGTCCTTCCTTGGTTAACTTAATCCCAACTCACACCTAAGCATTTATTGCACAAGGAGGTCTAGGTGATCCGACCCCCTCGCGTGCTGGTCCTCCCAAAAAATTTATAGGGATGCATGTTAACCCCTAAATGCCTGAGGCACCATAATTTGGAGTCCACGATACTTTAAAGGTAAATGAGAATTAATGAAGTCACCATTTTTAGTGTTTTATATTCTTGTTCAATTCTTCTTGGAGTCTAGTTCTAGCATCGAAAATTGGATTTTAAAAATGATTGATTATGATTTTTCTATTCAAGAATTTGGTGAGGGTGTCCATTGCAATCTTGACTTTCCGTAGTGTTGAAAGCTCTTGGAAATGAGCCTCAAATACACTAAATCTCAAAGAAAAATTCACCTTAGAAATTCATTAAAAAAAATAGTAGAAGAGATTTTGAGAAGCCGTGAATTGATCTAGGTTATGCATGTTATGTCCTTTAACCTCATATTTTTTTGGTGACCAACTTTTTATATTTGGCATGTGAAAAGAAGATTGAAAGACTTCAAATCAATTTTGCAATTTTAACGCACTTATGATCAAACATTATAATCTTTCAATCTATAAGTGATATTGTTGTGTTTTCTTCTCCTATGTCATTTCTAACATATCTGCTTCAAATTTGTATAATTTCAATTACAAAAAAAATTGATACAATTGATCAAAATGTTGTCTTTTTGTTCAATTTAGAGCAAATTCCTAGAAACTCAAAAAGACTTTGGGCATTTAGGGGTTAAGAAAAAAAGACTCCCTACTTTGTGGTTGATTAATCTATTTTCTACAACCCCCTATCTACTTTGGGGACTCTAATAGCAAAGAGGACTTCCAAATTTCCAAATTTTACCATGCGTGGAAAAGATAAAGGTCTTGTTTTTTCTCCAAAGCATGCAATGAAGGGCGAGCAAGAGGGTGGTTCATCCCTACTTCAATCACAAGGGTAGGTCCAACCAAATTCTTCACCTTGGAGAAATCCAAAAACTTATTTCTTCTATCCCACTACAAAAACTCCAAATTAGGTACACTTTTTGTCCCACTAAAAAGTTTTGTTTATCGATTTCGACCATTGAGTAAGTGTTATCCATGTTGAATGACCTCGTGGGGGCAAATAAAACAATCTAGGAGCATTCCTCTGACCTAGCAAGCTTGGACTTGCCCATTTGAGGCACCTTGTATTTGTTGCTTCCTTAAACAATAGTGTTGACAATGCATTTAGTGACTACTTTGGCACTATGAAGTTTTGTTCACAAAATGGGCCAGGTTTTTTTGTTGGAGATATTTAGGCTGAAGAACGTATTTCTAGAATCCCATTGTTTCCATCACCTGCCAAATCATCTAAAATGATAGAGTTCAAGGCAGCATTTATAAACTATGCTCAAATATCATACTTTCCACATGGATTTTGAGTGCCTAAACGACAACATCTAAGCTGGAGATTGTGCATACATTTGAAGGATGGGTTATTGGTTCTTAAATGCCTGTATTACTAGCACTATGACTAAAATATAGTTGATCCCTCAAGGAAAATGTTTTGGGAGGTTTTTAGTAGGATAGAAGGAGTAATATTTCTTGAGCAGAAGATGATTAATCTAGCAAATTCGAATTCACATTTGAACTTCCCGAGACTTTGAATTTGATGGGGTGGTTTGAGGAATACAAAATTACCTGATTAAATTAGAAGGGGAAGGTTTCTACATTCATCTACCAAGATAAAAAAATTTGGAGTCTAATCCACATGTGCAATAATTGCTAGGGTGATGATAAACTGGTTTTAAAAATAAAGTCCCCACCCTAATAGAATAAGCTATTATTTTGGTAATTTGTTTGCTACTTCTAATTTGCTACTTCTAACACGAACTAAAGGTACGTTCGCACCAAAGAGTACGCGCAGTCTTATTGCCCGCTAGTGGAAGGATAAGTGACTGGGTCTTCAGACCAATGCGTGTTCGTATGTGCCGAGCTGACGTGGAAGTGCAAGTGGCGGACTGTAGAAGCACTGTTATGGAACGCGGCGGAAGAAAGTATTTTATAAGTTTGCGAGTTCGAGGCGCAGCTAACGTAGCAACGGATCATGCTGAAACGTAGATATTGGAGGACTAGTACCAGTCGTAGCTAATGGGCGAAAGAGGGTCCAATTAACTCAAAACGGTTGTTTAGAATTAAATTAAGGTACGTAATTAAGGCTTCGTGTCCACCACAGCGCCATGCACAACGTGAACGCAGCRGCCGCCTCCTTCGAAATTGATGTGCGCCACCGTCTTCACTCATTGAAGGAGTTACAAATTGAATGAACCTTGTGGTCTTGTGCATTCTTTAGCATCCGAGAGTGAGTACGTAGCCTGAGTGTAGATTAGTGGAGAGAAAACGCAGAAGAGGTACGTCTTGGAAACTTTGGCGGTCYGTCTCTATTTYACTTGTATTAGCTTCACAKGCACGCTTGAAGTATTTGTYGTTACYAATGTGCTCTTGCTCTRTGTYGTCAGATTCTGGCTATCATGGATCCCCGACATGTRAGCAGAGYTCAAAGAACRGTACCTGYARTTGCCAGCGGTGGCARTTCTGGTAAGACATCGTGACCTCTYGGATTCTCATGACATTAGCASGAAAYGAGATTGTYRACGTCSATTAGGAACGTCKGATGATTAGTGCAGCCGAGATGAGCKGTCTTCTCAGCAACCGCCYACTTGTAATTATGCATGTTGAYTGACTTCCAAGTTTTGCKCGTGCAGGTCCRTATCCGGGAACACCTTCTGCAACGGACGGTAAACTWTTCACTTCCTRYTCTATTGAATTCCCTCGTTCACTGCTGTTTCATTGTCATGGTTATGATCAGAATAGTCCACTATATTACAATATGACAATCTTAGCAAGTGTTACTACCTACTGAGTGTGACACTTAGAATGCGTAGGTTCCGGCCCTTCCGGCATGCAGTCGACGATTGGCCRAGCGCATGCATTATTGGGCATYGGTGGTTTCCCTGCTGYACCCCAAGCCACGACTGYAMRAACACYKGCGAAGCRTGTTCGTAGGGAACRAGGTCCRAATTGGAGTCCAWTGGAGATCAAGGCATTGATCRAGGCAAAGAGACARYAGTACTTTSAAGAAGTTGAYTCCGTGGAYCCAMGGGAGCTCATGACYGGGGATGCAAATAARTGGMTGYGAATCAGCGCTTCMGTCATGCGAGCTGGTGTGTCTCCCATTCCGCGTGACGGCCYTGCTTGCAAAAGMAAGTGGAACCARATGATGCYTGATTACAAGCGAATTGYARACTTYTTCAAGCGTAGTGGTACGAACGAACCTTTCTACTGGAACATGACTGCAGAGGAGCGGAAAACCAAAATTCTACCTAGGAGTTTCCCACAAGATGTCTTCTTCCAAATCCATGAGTGGTATGGCCCACGGCTTGCCATGATGCCACCACATAGTCGTGATCGTCTTGCACCAGACGACAACAATTTCAACACTGCAGTGACTGCTTATAAAAATGTCGATGAAGTGGAGGACAGTGATGCAGAATATGCGGGCATCACAGGGGCGGAGGACTCCATGCAGGAGAGTGACAGCCAGACTTTGTCATCCCAGTCACCAATGCCTACGTCGGGGAGCCCTGCAATGGGAAAGCAACAACAGGGTCCTGGTCGCGGTCCATGTAGTGACAGTCCTTTCCATCTGCCGAAAACAGGCAGCAGGCTTACCTCAGGGAGTGATGCAGCAATTGCTGAGCTCGTCGGACATTGTGGAGGACAGCTCCCAACAACGATCTCCAAGTACTGGCATTCGAAGGAAGAGCCTCTTTGGTCACTCACTCATAGCTAAAGCGACTCGTGCCACAGGCAATGCCATGGCAAGGCAAATGTGTGAAATGTCGGATGCAAGTCGTGAAGTAGAGAGAAGTAAAATGGATGTGCAAATGCGTCTCTTTACTGAACAAATGGAATATCAGAGGGAACGCGACCGTCGCCTCTATGACAATGCAAAACTAGCAAATGAGAATGCTAAATTGTCAATTCAGAAGCAAGGTCAAGTTGTGGAATGCCTAGCTTCTCTGTCCACTGTCTTGAGCACTAGTCTTCTACAACAACAGGGTAGAGACTTCAAAAAACCGCTATCACCGTGGACTCCTAGTACCAGCCGTATACCAACTGACGACACCAATGCAAACACCGGCCTTCCAAATGCACCAGGGTCTGTTGATGCGGATGTGCTGCCGTAGGCTTCAAGCGTCAATGTCCTCCGCTATTCGTCACTGCACTCCAATTTCGTAATCGTGATGCAATCTTCAGCAACATCGGCCACATCGCTCGCATTTAGAGTCCAGTCTTGTATAGGAAATCTTGCGGCAGTATATGCACAACATATATATTATTCTAAATATTTTTGTGTTATCGAAAGTTAGGGACTATTGTTCGTAAAGGTGACAGCATCAGAGTAGCAGTGAGGGTGGCAACTGGTCAGTCACTACTCAATAGCATAAAACTTATATGTATAGAGATTTTGAAAGAAATAAACATGTACAGTTTATAAGCTCTATACGCTCTATAGACGTGTACCCTTTTACTTTCTAGCTGCAAACTTTCACATTGTGAAAGTAGGGGGAGGGATTTCAGAACTGCACCATAAAAAATTACGTTGCCCCAAGTCTCTGCAGGGTCAAGAAAATTCCGAGGTCGCGATCATGAAGCTCGTTGTAGCCACATCTTTGATGATCTCTTCTTCAACAACAACGGTGGATGCAAGTGTGAGAGCTCGATGGCTATTGAGCAACATAAGTAGCAGCAATGACGCTATTGAGATGACCTCCAATGGGTTTTCAAAGATGTCCATAACCTAAACCTTGTCTGCACACACGGTGTGAGTTAAATGTCACGTTCAATTTCCGTCACCATTTCTATTGCTTTGTCTTTCATGCTGTTCAATCTCCATCTATGAACAAGTCAGATACAGCGGATTTCTGGGAAAAAAAATGCACACTACGTGAGGACCACTCTTGTCGTCCAAATCACAATTTTGCCTCGCCATTCCAAAAATGCCAAACACAATATTCGGCACCGACAATTTTGGCCATGGAAAAGCACATCTTACATTTCCAAAGCAAACTAACACATTCAGACGGAACGCATTGCAATAACCTGAATCGTTTGATTTGCACGCCAAGCTCTGCGTGCAGTCCTTCCTCCCCGCAAGTCCGTTGAATGATGCGCGCTTCTGATCTCCGCTAGAGCCTCCGAATTTCCTTCTCCGACTTTCTGTAATTCTCCGGATTTGCAAGCGCTTGCCGTCTCTCTTTCCTTTCCACAACGTCTCAAAAACCGATGCTTTCCCAGTGCTCCTTCTCTAACCTTGACAGCTTTTCACGACACCGATGTAAGCTCCGCAGCACTCCTTCGAAAAACAGGGTTTCGCCATTACCTAACGTTGACACTACTTTCGACAACTGGTGTAGACACGCTGTAACAATTCTTCACCTTTTCCACTTAACCTTCTTTCGTGAACTAGTTCAAGACGTCTCATCTGAACAGGGCGCTCTTAACTGCGAATGAATTTCTTCTGCTAGCCCCGCACCTCCTGTCCCTACTTGCCTACAGTTTTTAATGTTGTAGTCGCCATACTTTGACTCTTTTACCAAACACTATCAAACTAAGCTAAAAACCAGTGCGAACGTACCTTAACTGCATATGAACCTTAACATAAGCATCTTTGAGTTTTTAACCGAGGGAAGTCACAAACCTTTCAAACGGTCATCATCATGCATAATCTAGCATGACAAATGATAAGTATTTTTTTTCCATGAATATGAGTTTAAAACTACTACTAATGTTTATAGATTTATGGTAAATTATGAAAAAAAATATTTTTAAATCCTAAAGGATTCGACATAAATTTGCTTTGATAATGTAGAAGGAATATTAGTATGTACGTAGGATACATGTACTTCATATGAAATGTCAAATTGGAATGAAAACTCTTGCTTACTTACGTAGGACTACAACAATTTGACAAAAAAAATAATAATTATAGTATGTAAACAACATTCCATTCAATTGAAACAATACTATGCAAGTGAGAAATAAAGGAGAATTTTGCACATATGTCCCATGTTTTGAGCCCCTTAGTCTTTAGACTACAATGATTTGTCACTTCTTTCCACCATCATGCATTGTTGATATGTAAGTGCACTAGAATGCAACCTTGCATGAGGTGTGAGAAAGTGTAGACCAAACTCAAGAAAAATCATAATGACCAYRCAACCTATTTCACYGTCAGTTGTGTTTTGAAAATCATATTGGAAAATTACCACGATGCACACTCTTTCATCCCCCATGAAGACGACAAAGTTTTGTATAAATCTATATCAAGTGATCAAAACCTTTGCTTTCTTAGATTAGGATAATAAAAAAAATTCCCAATTTTTTTTTCAAAAACAACAATTTTGTACCATAACATCTCATTGATTGGCACAACTTCAATTTCAATTTGGTCTCGTCTAAGAAAGCTCTAGCCATATTTAACAATCTTGCCCGGGAAGTTTGTTAAATATGGTTAGGACATCAAAGAGTTTGAGGGCAGAAATGAATGCTCAAGTTTCTTACATGTGGTCAAATATGCAAATATGGTCCTTCAAACAAAAGGTTTTGAAGAAGTTGCACATCAATAGATTTTTTTCTTRGAAATACTTAAATTAATTCACTTTTAATGCCCTAATCTTGTTTTTGGCATCAAAGCCCAATATAATGTTTACAAATGCCCAAATTAGTATTTTACTTCTTTGAAAGGGCAAACTGATTGAAATTAAAGGCATTTCAGACGTAAAAGAAAATTTTAATTATATTAAATATAAGGCTTTCCAAAAAAATCTATTTAAAAAAATTCATTTAAACCTATGCAAATTATAGTGAGGAGGCACATGGTACAATTTCCATTCAAAGTGCATATACAAATTTTGAAATTTTGAAATGAATATGTTGAATAGTTTAGTATGAACTATGACTTATAAATTTGGAAAAATAAATAAAAAAAATTAAACTTCATGAATGTCGCTCTTATAGCCAATAAAACTTTTTCTTTAACCCTAAGGTCCCAAGGTCATTTTTCTCTCAAAAACTACTCAAACTGCCTTTTTTGCTGCATTCACCCAAGAATTATGAAACTTTTTTTTTTTAATTTAACGATAAGATCTTACACTTCACTTGTCTAAGATCATGTGGTACAAATCTCATGAAGTTTGACCATACGGATTGATAGATATTAGCATTCAAAGTTGGAAAGAAGAAGTTTTTTAACTCTAACTTGCAATTTCAAATAACTTCAAGTGCCATGTGTAGAAAAAATTTGCATTACAGGCTTTGAATTAAAAAAAAATTGTGTTGAGAAATTGAGTCAAAAGTTTAGGGAAAAAATTTCAAAAAAAGCACACTTGATTTTCATTCTTTAAAAAATTGTTAAGTAGAAGTAGATTCAAGATTGAGCCAAAGACAAAATCGTTAATAACTCTAGGATGGTATTGAAACACAATATTCCACCAATAAAATTGTTTTGGAAAATTGTGAAAAATGCATTTGGAAATGAAATCTATAAGTAATTTTTTCAAAAAGATGCTCTAATTGCCCAAAAAATAAGATTGTCCATAACGTTCACATAACAAATCCATATGGAATGAATCAACGCTCTTCATGTGTACAAAATTACAATCTACAAAAAATCAATCTTTTAATTTTTTTTTTAGTTTTCTTTTGTGTGAGGTGGTTTTTGCTTGCCGCAACTAAAAAAACTTTTTGTGCCATAACTTTTGCTCTCAGTCACCGATTGAAATAAAAAAAAATATATCTCCACAAACCTAATGTGTTTTTCTATCTTCACAAAAAAAATTCAAAAAATCATAATAAGTATTGAGATCCTAGGGGCTTGCCCGAAATCCATTTTGTTCCTTGAGTAGACAATGAAACTTTAGGGGTTAAGGTGGAAACAAAGTTTATAATCCATAACCTACAATCAATAAAACTTTCTCTTTTAAGGTGAAATAAAGTTGAAACCAAGACCTATAGGCAATAAATTCACTTTTTAAGCCTCTAAAGAACCAAGTGAACATCAATTTTTTGGCAACATAGAAATTTTGGGTAGCTGCATGTGACTAGGATTTTTTATATTTTGGGCTGAAATTTTAATAGAAGGTGGGGGCAAGGAATATCTTTCATATGCACTAAATTTTCATGACATGAGTAAAAAGTTATGACCTAATATGTTCCTTTTTTCGTAACTGGTCAGTTTGGGCAGATTAGAAAAAATCACCTTTCTTAGAAATAAAAATTGAAAAATGGTTTTCTATATTTATGTGTACTTTGAAATCTTTTAATCATTCAATTTCGATCAATAAAATGAAAGTTATGAGGAATTTTAGATTGCGGGCAGGTATGGATTCTCTACTCTAAAATAAACTTTGAAGTCGTTTATTTAACTCAATTTTCAATATTTTTGGAATAAAATAAAATTCTAGGATGTAGATTGTTTATTACAACATTACAACCATTTGGTAGTGGGTATTTTTCAATTCCATAATTAAATTCTTAACAATTTAGTATTTTGAATCATTCTCTACTTCCTTCTACTTCCTATTTTTTTTGTATATGATGTACAATTCCAAATGATGTGAAAATTTTCAAGCATATAGCCAACTTGTTTAGGAAATTGAACTCAAAGAAGCATCATCATTTTCAATATTTTTTCATTGTAAAAAGAGCTTGTGAGGTGCCGCTATCCGTTTTTTTCCAGGGTTGAAAAAATGGTTTTGGTAAATGTGAATATCTATATTTTACAATCTACGGGGTTGAATTTTCTAGAATTTTTACCACATGATGTCAAATCATCATTCTATAAGATCCTATGATTACATGTGTCAAAAAATTGTTTTTTTCCAAAAAATTGATAGTTATACTAGAAATGGCTATTTTAGACTGTTTTTTTGGTGAATACATAGTCATGGAACTTTAGGGGTTAAAAAGAAAAATAAAGATTAACCCAAAATACCCACTACCGTAACATTCTTAACCTTTGCTGGGGGGTCCCTTTTCCTCCCCCCAAAGGCGGGAGCCCCCAGCATCCCACGATCTCCAGGCAACTGGACTGAAGCGAGGGGATCAATTCTCCCTCCACCCACTTAGTGACAGGTGGCACTTATTATAACCTTGTTTCTCCCCCCAGGTATATAGGAGGGCATTATACCTCCAGCTCGGGGGAGGAGATACAAGTAGTGAAGAATGTTATGACCAGACACGTATGGAGTGCTTAGAATACAAAGGATTAAAACTTATAAGTAAGTTAAGTATCCATTGTATCTATAGAGGGGTCAAAAATGGCTATATCTGGAGTCAACCCTCGTTTTTTGAAACAAAGTTTTTTTTCAGAAAAAAATATATAAGGGTKAGTTTATTAAATAAATCATAACTAGGTCAGGTTACTTTAACTTAAATGTTAGCTTTTTTTTTTCAAAAAATCACTTCCATTCATTCATCTGGTAAGTATTGCAATGGTGTTATAAAAAAATTTAACTTCTAATATGATCTGGGATCAAATGTTAAAAATATAGAAATTCATTTTTATTTATTTGTGTATTGAAGTCAATTTGAAGGGCATTTTTTGAATTAGTAACATTAGTTTTCGAAATTAGCATACATTGGCATTCTTCAAGCTAGGTAAATATTTGTGGAATGAAATTATGAATAAACATTTAATAAAAATGCTAGTAACTTAAGATATTAATTTAAGAATACTTGAATGAATTTGTAGTTTTGGAGCATATCGTGGTATGTAAATGGATGAGACTAAACCTCACTATGTTGATTATAAACTAATAGGTGAAAAAACTAATAGGCAAGTTCATCAAATTTGTCACTTTTACATCTATTCAAACTGAAACAATTAATTAGAAAACTTTGCAAATATAAGATCTCATATAAGATGTCCTTTATTATTGAATGATACATACACAAACATGAACTTTATATAATTGGATTCAATACAACTCAAAGTTAGCTTTYATCATCAATAGTTGCTCTTAATAAATTGACAAAATACTTATAAAAAAAAGTAACACTTATACAATTTTTTAATCCATTTTTGGCATAAATAGTTATTTCTACTCACTACAAGGACAAATGTCACATTTCATATACTTATTAATATTGGAAATAATACTATGATAGTGGCTTTTGTTCTTCATCACTTATTCCAAAAATTGTTACAAAACATTATATGTTTAAAAGATAAACTACAATTTCCACATTTCATACCACTACCTTTTAAATTTTGATGCGGTGGATGTTTAAACATATAAATTTTTAATCTATATTTATCCTCCAAAATTTGTCAACCCTTCTTAGGCTGGAATTTGATAGTGTACTAACTAGTGATGTTTTGACCATGAAGAAGTGAAGACCTCATGTTTCTTATTTTTTAAAAGTTTATTTATATTTTAGCTTTTGAATGCAAAATTTGAATTCAAATTTTGATTGAAATGCTATATCTCAATTCTATTTTGAAAAACTCAATCATCTAATTTTAGCACAAGCACGAAGAAAAAGAATAGATAGTTTTTATACTACAAGTTCAACTTATCACAAAATGTGACTACTTTTCTACATGACCTCATCATATACTTTTATCATATACTTTTGCAAGAAGTCCAACCATGTAAATAAATAATTCTAGTTAGAATCTTGACGTGGGAATCCCCCATTACACATGCCAAGCAACCTGACTTCGTCCTTACTGGACACGTGTCCCAATCAGACCCCAACATACTTCCCCACAGGCCCACACTCTCGGCTCTTCATTAACTAACCCACAGTAGGGTACAGAGTCACCAGGAAAAAAACACTAAAAAAAGGACTGGCTCAACGAAAGGCAACAGCAGAGAAGGTGCAGAATTATTGGTGACTCCAGAAGCCCGAATTTCCCAGAAGGAAGCTCAAGGGCCAGTTCACGACGAAAGGACCAGGGGAGTGTCCGTCGCCAGAACTCATTGATGGAACAAGTAAAGACGACCAGGCCCGACTTGCTTGTCGCGATCGCCATTGCGATTGCGACGGCGATAGGCTGAACGAGACAATGCTAAATTATCAATATTAAATAAATTTTCTTTCTAGTTTACAGAATTTTCGAATGCTTGTAAAGTTCCCAGTTGCATTCGTGAGCGTCGTTCTATATTTTGAATGTGGGCTTGCCACAATGAGCGAAAAATAGTGACATATTTCACAAAATTACTTGCTTTCTGGTACGGTGCTCTTGCAGTGGGTTGCTTGCTTACCGGCGATGTTCGAGCTGTTATTTGCTATCCTTCGTATTGTTCTAATTAGAAATTTGGTGGGTGGCTACTTAATGAAGGTTCAAAGTACCATGGCCCTTTGCTATGCGCGAGGTGATTTTATCAGCGTTTGAACTGGAGTACTTTGATGAAGGCCTCGTCGCTGTACTATATAACACGGTAAGATGTAGTAGCCTATTTTGTCCAAGTGGTTTTGCTCTCAGAATACTTGCACTTCTTCACAAAACCGTTTAGAATTTCACAGATTAGCTCGATTTTGAGATGTGTACACTGTTTGAGCTGAGCAGMTTTATTGCTTCTAGTGTTTCTTGTTTCTGAGTGCGCTGATTAATGCAGGCGCCAGAAGTGCCAGATGCGAAGGTCGACGGAATTAGTAGTGATCAAATACCAGCATTGCAATCAAATGCAGTCCGCATGGATCTTAATGGTGGATTTGTACTTCAGAAAATTGGACACAACTGCAGTTTCTTTCGGTAAATTTCATATTGCATCTAWCTGAACTCTGCTTGGGATGGACGAGTAGTTTTACAGACGGTTATATAGTTCTCAGATTTTTTCTGGGTTAGCCTATGATCACTCGTCAGTGAACTTGAAATGAACTTGTTAGATACTGAGTGATACAGTAATGAAGCTTAAGTGAAGAGCTCAGCATAGGCGCGTTGGAAGTGTGAAGTCAAGTGCCTCATTAAACAGATAGTGTATGGGAGCATCATTTTGACGGATGAGATTCGGGCGCTTACGAGTCAACGTTTTATTATTCATATTGTTTCTTCGTACCAATCCCTTGACTTTACAAGTAGAAAATTTATTCCCGGGTGATTGGAYTGTGTACAGGACTGTTGTGGATCTGGATATGAAGCTAGATCTTGTCCCTCCGTGGCTAATCAACTTCATGGCAAGGCAGCTTGCTGGCCATGGTTATAAGCTCTATCAGAAGGTGTGACGCCCTTGTCCACTTCACCACTCCAATTTCCAGTTTTCTTCAGTGACTAGATGCATCGCAAAGAAACAACAACTAAATTTAAGAATATTTCACAACGTATGTATTCGGTTCCTTTCAGAGAAATAAAAATGACTAGTAAAACACAGAAGGCTATTAAGCACTGCAAACATTGTAGTGTCGAAATAGTCCTAGGATATCCGCAGGAGGCATGATCTACAAAAGAAATCAACCCAGCAGTCATAAACGTACGAAATTCTTAGCATCAATTGAGAATGACTGGGATTTCTTTAGAYAACTTCCGACTTCTCTGATATAAATATGAGTACATGTTTTACCATTATTTCCTGAWTAGAAAAATTGAACAGCAAAYTGGTGTGCACGAATCCTGTAGCAGTTGAAAAGTATCAGATGTCTAATTGTTTCTGTGTCCGTCAGGCGGTTGCGGGAGTGAAAGGAAGCAAACTGGAGAAACTTGCCAATTCGGACCCTATGTATAAGCGGCTCCAAGTTCTTGATGATGCTTCGTTAAATACTCCGGTGGCCATGTCACCATCAAAGAAAGATATATCAGCAGGATTATACGAAGGCACGTACAAGCAAGAAGCAATTGACTCTCTGGAATCTGCTTTTAAGTCACAAGCTGACGATGATTTGTCCAAGGACCCCAAGAGGATTTCAGAAGATGTTTTTTTGGAAGAATATCAAGATATTGCGCCGACCTTAARTGGTTTGTCTAATGGTAAGCACGATTCGAATACCGACGGGGCTGCACCCACTGCCGAAACAAATGATATACAAGTCGCCACTGCGTCAGTGGATCTGCAAGAGCAGTTGAGTCCGATCTCCGAAGAAGATGGACCTACGGACCCCGAGGTTATCTGGGCTCTTGAAATCCTCGAGAAATTTATAGCGCATTTTAATAGCCAGAAGGCGGCTGCTCAAACTATTGAAAATAGGGATACTGCTAACGTAACCAATGGTACTGCGGACAGTTCAGAATTTGTCTGCTCGACAGCTAAAGGGAAGGAAGTTCAAGTGAAACATTCGCTTATTACAGCCGATGTTGATATAGCTAAGAGGGTTGTGTCTGACAAGATCATCGTGGATCAACAAATCATTCCACTCCCTCGTACAAAACAAGGAGGATTTCGTTTTTTTAGGTTGAGGAAAAGGCTCAAGGACAAGGAGAAAAAATCTACCAAGAGGCATGACCAATCTCCTGAAATGAATCTCAAACCAGATTCATGAGATTTAGATCAGGTGAGGCTTTTACTCATATTTGCGGTCATTATTCTTACTATTGTATGTTTTTCAGCATGAATAGATCATAATAAGCAGATTCTTTACTGTACAAAACTCTCCGGTGTCTTTTGGGAGTATTTGATCTATATATACTCGAAATATATATATATATATCAAGTCACGCAATATCTATGAATATCCATAGGCAAGGATTCATCGTTCTGCTAGACATAACGTCGTGTGGACCAAATTTCATGCATGTGAGGTTATATGATGAAAGTGGCGCACATAGGAATAGATCATAATTTGTTTTGATTGTGCATAAGTTGTGCTTAAGTTGCGTAAGTTCATAAATAGTTTTGACTTTTTGTTGTTATTTTCATGCAAGGGAATGTAGATAAGGAATCGAGACCAATTACTACCTTGGGACTATGATATATGCTGCAGCTTGTTTGATTGGAGCCAGTAAGATATGTTCCAASTGATTCAAATTTACAGTTTCTATTCACATCAAATTTTTTATTTTAGTCCAAGGTTTGGGAGTTTATAAAATCCAAACCTTGTAGAAAGGAATTCAAACTACAGTGAATGGAATTGAGTACCGTAGTGACCTAAAACAATTTTGATCTTACGGAAGAGATACAGAATTGGAGGAGAATGATTGGAATTATTGCTTCTGTTGCTTTTGGATTATTTAAGTTAGGATTAGATTAAGTTTTTTTTTAACTTATTTTGTGTATTTATTATGTCCATTTTGGGGACAAATGTGTTGTAGCTTCAAAGCAATATGGGTAGTTTTGTTGACTCTTGGGAGGGAAGGGTACCTTGTCTTTTGAGTGAATAGTTGAATTCAATTTGTTTGTTGAGTTATATCTTTTATTGTATAGAGTTGTTGTCAAAAAGTAGTGGAGATTTGATCCAACTTGGTCCAAAAACAATTTGAATTCAAATCTTCCGTACACTAGAGCTTGTGACTACTTGTTGCTTAGTCTCAAAATGCATTAAATATAGATACTAAATGTGGCATGTTGCAATTCACAATGACCAAATATGTTTTCTTCAAAACCCGATTTGGACTTGTGAGTGAGTTTTTTGCAAATAGTCATTGTGGATACAATGTGCTTTAAGCTCCTTTGCTACAAGGTTCTTAGAATATGATAAATATTTCACAAAAAATGATTAGAGGTATGATAAAAAAAAATATTTGGATGATTTTTTGACAAGAATAATAAAAACAATTATATGCATTTAGTCTCAATGGATGAAAATATATTGTTATGACAATTATATTTAGGGTTACTTTGTATCTTTAGAAGTGCTCAAATATTCTATATTACATTTGAAATATACATTACAAAAGCCTAAATACATTATCATAATTGTGATGTCATGAATTCAATGTAGAATCAATTTAATATCTATTCCATTATTGAGAAATATTATTTAGTCATCCAAAGTCAAACTTTTAAAAAAAAATTGAATATTTCAACATGTAGGAGTAATATAAACTCATAGCATAGTACTTTGTTTCCCTTGTTTATAAAATTTGAACTTAYGGATATAATATTGAAGTTGCAAATTGCATAGAATAACAAGATTATTTTAGTATTAAGATCTAAAATATATTAATTTTTAATTAAAATATTAATGTCTTATTCATTTATTTATTTTATAAGATTTTATATTTTTTAATTGTAGAAATAGAATTTTTTTTTAAATTTACTCCATTATAAAGATTTAAAGGAAGCAACCCATTTCTGATCAAATAAGCAATTATGCATTATTAGAGCGCAAGTTTTTGGAATGTGGAATTTTCCCCATGTACAACAATCGAATATGGAAGGATTGCATATTTTTCCAAAATCTTATTACATAAAATGAAATTACTATGAATGTTTTAGTGAAAGATTCTCTTCAACCTACAATGGTGATATAGAGTTTTCTATTTTCGACCAAAGACTAATTGCAAAATCAATCAAGGGTTGATTGCAATATTGAGAGCCTTGCAATTAATCATAATGAGCCACAACTACTCTAGGAACTACGACATAACTCCATGGAAAGACAATAATCTATAGATTGGAAATGAGGGGGGGGGGATTGGAAATGGGTTGCCTCCCTTATAGGACTTTTAAATCCTTATTTTAGGTATGACAATATGAGCTTTTTAGTATCGTCCATGGAGGTCACATTGTGAAAATTTCTATAATTCAACCAAATCAATAAATTATAAGGCAGGAGGCTCTAAAATCACATGGGCATTAAGAATTGCCCCTATACATAATTGTAAAATGGACATGAGGTTCTTAAATTGACCTCTATTCATTGAATGAACCATGGAAAAAAAAACATTTATAATTGTAAGAGCCAATTATTCTCTTTGCTTTCTCCGTCTCTCCTTAGAAGTTACAAGTGAATAGTTTATGGAAGACCTAGGGTCATAAATAGGTGCCTATGACACAAATGGTTTGAAAATTCATAACTACTTCAATAAGGCTTTGAAAAATATGAAACCACTAGTGTTAGATTCCTCATCTATTTCTCTTTGTTTGAGAAATGAGCTAAAAATATTTCTATTTGAGGCTCATTCCCAAGAGCCCTCAACACTACAAAAAGTCAAGATTGCAATGGACACCCATGCACAAAATCTTGAATAGAAAAATCATAATCAATCATTTTCAAAATCAGATTTTTGAAGCTAAAACTAAACTTCAGAAAGAATTTTTCAAAAATATAAACTACTAAAAATAATAATTTGGTAAGGTTTTGTTTATCTTAAAAAACTGGTCAAGGACACATTCTGTCCTCGGGGTCATTTAGGGGTTAAGAATAAGGAAAAAAGAAACATGGCACCAAACTCCATCTGGCCTCTGTTTTGGTGCTCCAAGGAGTCGTCCTGTGTTTTCCCCAAACTCCAACTTTCTGGTCCTGCATTCATTGTACACACTTTACGATTAACTCTAATAACGATAAAAATTGATGTTGGAATTACTAACTTACGGTATCCATATGCTTTGACAGCTCTCTCCCTTCAGATGGAAAGCTCACTGTTGGTCAGACACAGCAATTCATGGGGGCGGGGACTTGCGGGACTCGAGATCATCATTGGGAATGCCTTCAGCGCAGACAAGTCTTTGGGGGTGGGGACTAGGGGGCGGGGCAGGGGACTGAATTGAAGGTGACTTAATACTTTAGAACTGAACTAAGGTGGGCACCCCTAAACGGCCACTTTTTGCTATGGTGACTAACTTAAACTGGACAAATTTTTGTTGATTTTCTTGTTGGAAAGTGCAAGGAGGTTCCTATGCACCCAAGAACACCGCATTTGGATATTGTGTGCAAAAGTTACGAAGGGTCAAAAAAAAATTCATTGAGGTTCAGTTTCTCCCACATAGGTACATATTGATTTTGGAGATGTACACAAAGTGATGATGGTGGTTTTGGCAAGTGATGAGTATACTGTAATGTTCAACCTCAACTTACCCCACCAACATTTATGGTATATAGGTTGATGTCTGTTCTCAACTGCATACTTAGACTGAACTCAGTGGTGCCTAATAGTTTATGAAAAATTTCAAACTTCCGTCTCTCCTGTCAAATAAGTTACTTGTGAGCAGTAAGCAAAGAAATGACGGAGGTTCTCACCAAAATTTAGGGTTGCAAAGGAATTTGGTGAGATTTCAGGGATTTTGGTCACAAACTTGAATCAGAGATTGCATGGAACGGCCGACCTGGATCTGTCACGACCAGTTCGTAAGTTAGGAAGAGTGCAACCCAAAACTGAAAGTTTTGGAAAGGCTCAGTCAATTCCAAAGCATTTTGACCATGTGATGAAGCACATCATTCAGTAAGGTGGGTATTATACACCCAAAATCCATCACAAATCGGTACTGTGCATAGTTCCTACTCCCTAAGTCCCACTAAAAGCTTCCCAAATTCTTCCTGCAAAGATTGCAAATCAGCCTGATTAGGAAGCCGTTTTTAGTGGGAATGAGGGAGTATTATTAAGGTGGTCAGATTTCATATTGTCTTGTTGGCAAGGGAAGGGAGGTTCCAATGCATCAAAGAATGCAACATTTGGATACAATATGCAAAAGTATGTACTTATTATGAAGTTAAGGCATGTACTATTGTCATAGATTCTCATTCTCAAATCAATGAGGGTCTTACATTTGGGTGGTATTAGGTCAATAGTTGGTATTGGTTTTGCATACCTTAGCTCAAAGTCGTCCGGTGAAATTGGGGAAAAGTCTGATTGCAATGTGAAAACATTGGCAAAAGACTCATGAAAAAATCTATAAAATTTGAATGTACTTAGAGTGAGAAAGAGAAAAAATGACCAAACTTGGTACTTGAAAGAGCAATTCAATATGGGAATTAAAGTTAAATGGTTGGTAAAACTTATGAAGTATCCTACACATTGGTTCCTTATGTCCAAAAGGAGGAGGTAAGATGCTCACGTCTATTACGTCACTTTCCCAATTGCGTTCCCTATGTGCAATTGGACAACATTTTAGCTCGCAAATCTTGGACAAGTATATTGTACATAGGATATGCAACTAAGAAAGGGCGATAATGAGTATGTGCACCTTATAGAAAAAAAAACATGGCTCATTGCAAAATGGATGATTATCTAGTGCCCCTATGATCAATCTCCTTACAATATTATGAAATTTCTCAAACATTCTTTTCATTTACTAAATATGTTTTCACTATATAGGTTGTCATTGATTGCAACAAATTGAACATTTCATTCTTTTCTTGAGAAAATATAATTCTTATTCCTTGGCAACAGGCTATGCTGGACTTATTGCAGAAAGTCAAGCAAAAATTGATCATTTGATCTACTCAAGACAAACAATGTTACATGATGGAATGATTATAGAACACTTTTCTTAGGCCCAAAAATTGTCATTCTTACTACTTCTTCAAAAGTTACTTAACACACTTTCACTAGAATTGTAATTTGGCACATTTATAAGAACTAAAAACATTGATGAGAAAATAAGTCAAGAAAATAAAATAAAACTATAATAACATTCTTGAAATTTCTCAAAAATTGCATAAGTAGGGCACCAAAACTTATATCAAACATCATTTTTGGAAATTTCTAAAGAAGAAATATAATTCAAACTTTTTGTCTAGATCACCTATTTTCATGATTCTCTTCTACATTTGATACTCTATTAAATAAGTGCAGACAAGAGACATTCTTCTATTGAAATTTCAAGAATATTTGACTCAATGTATAGGACTACATATAAATGTCTAAAAACAAAACAAACAAAAATTTGGAAGATGATTCTACCATAAGAAAAATATAACATGCAATGCCAATTTCATAGCACAATAGTGTTTATAAAAATACTAAAATACTCTTAAATCATAAGACTTCAATGTGTACGTGGACCAAAGAGTCCACTTCCATACCATATTGGTCAGATTTAAACAATCTCGAGGGTTCTTTGAAGATGACATGAAGTTTCTTGCAAAGTGGAGAGATATCTCAACATCTTGGTAGGATTCAACTTCTTCAATAAGAAACATAAAATTGTTTAGAAAATTCCTAGGAATAATAGATGAATTGTATGCCATTGGATAGGTTTCAAACACAATCAAAGGGTGCTATGCGGTATGGACACCTTAAAGTCTTCAACATGAATATTTCATGAAGTTTAGAAGCTCAACTTCTCAAACTTCAAACAACTTTAGCCAAATTAATATTGTCTCCACTTAAACATTCAATGTCATAGTTTTTGGAAATATAGCAAAAATGACCTAAAAGGCTTTTTTTGCAAGGTTTAAGGTTTTAAAGACAATATTATATACGTGGGTGATTGCAAGAAAGACCCCCCCGGGTTTTGTAGCGTTTGGCATAATACTTATGTTTTGGGGGAGTACTATAAAATTAGAAAAACAATTTTAAAAAAATGTGAAAAACATATTTAATGTATACACATGTAAGAAGAAGGTACCCTATGAAGGAAAAGCGTAGGAAAATTCTCTAAGTAGGAGAACTAGGAAAGTGCAAAATTTCATGAAAATAGGTGTTTTGATGTTTTAATTTGTAGAAAATAGGAAATGTAATTTTTTTAAAAACTAAAAGCTGGAAATTTGGGAGAACTTTATGATAAAGAGATTTCACCAAAATAATGATCTTAAAACCATCTTAAATGTTCAGAAGTGCGGGCGCAGGAGAGCCTTTTTAGCACGCATATAGAGGACATAAAATAATGTTTTTTTAGATTCCCTTTGTTGGATGCATGCCTACCTAGTGTGGGAATAGACCGCAAGAATTTCAGCTCTAGATCTTTAATTTTGGGCACTCCCCAATACTAAAAACCTCTAAACTGCAAAATGTGACAAATTAGCTAAATTGAAATTTAAATATAAAATGATTTTTTAAATTTTTTGAAAAATGAGGAATCTAATTTCTATCAAGCAAGACATCTCCAATAAAATTTTCAAGTTAATTGGGCTCATAATTCAAAAGTTATAGTGGATGGAAACTCCGCAATTTGAATTGTGACGCAAAATAGTACTAATCTTTCTTGCATTCACCCACATCTTTGCATTAATTTATTTTGTGATTTTTCAAGTTTATTCTAAGCTCATGTTCTTTTGTACATGAAAAATTTGGATGTTTTTGACACTTTATTATAAGAGATAATAGATTTTGATAACATTAATTTTTTTGGGACAATTTGTTTTTATGATTTTGGTCTAGTTTGATTACTATACTCTTGAAATTGAGCATTACTTTCACAAAAGTTTGAGAAGTTTTATGCAATTCACTCTTCTTTGAGATACTTACTCTTTTAGATACTACCAGGGGGCTTGAGAATCAAATTTGTGTAAAATMCAAAAATAAATCGGATTTTGAAGTATAATGTTCATGAAAAATTAAATCATGATTTGGACTTACATAACTTTTAAAAAAATGGTTGTACAAAGGCCCTTGCCTTTTAATCATATATTTTCATGAGAAAAAAATTGACCAATAATATAAAAGAAATATGAAATGCATTTATTAAAATTTGAAAAATCAACTACAATATTATGCATGTTGGTATAATACATTGAAGAACTATCCAAAACAAAAATAAGGATTAAAAACAAACAATATTTAAAATTATTGTTGCATGAAATGTTTACTACTTTTATGATAAATGAGGGTAGTACCAAAATTGCTATAATAAAGTGTAGATAATTAATTTGATAATATTCAAATTCAAGCCAAAGAGGTTATCAAAAGTTATGCACACAAATCTACTAGAGGAAAATTTCAGTAAATATGTTATTTAGCATTTGAATCTCTAAAAAGTAATAAATATTTCAATTAATTGAATCAAACTTAATATTGATTCCAACTTAAGAGGGTTCATTCCTTTCAATCAATCATCATCTCTTTAAAAGTTTTSATGATCATTTGCAAAAAATCTATGGAGTGAAAAAGCAAAGGAACCATTGTTTGTATTTGATAATTATTTATATAAATATTATAAGGATATCATGCAAGATACATATTCTCTATTCACTACATACAACAACTTTCATTTCACGGAAAATTTCTTAGAAGTCATATTAACCATTGMCATGTTCAAAAACATATTGACTTTGAAAGATATTTTTAGCTCCAAAATATGCATTTTAAAATATAAAACAACTAAATACAAATAACTATCACATCTTTCTATAAAAGTTATTAAGTGCACTGAACATTAGTTATGATTTATAATCTTTAATTCTAATTATGATAAATTTTTAAGATTTTTGTTCACTTTTTTTCAAAAGTTTTTTTAAGGTCCATTTTTTAAATAGAAAAAATAATTTGGGTAGTAAAGCCTATTTATTAATTTTTGAACTACATGTATTATTTGCCAATAAAAACATTAAAAAATTATAATATATAAGAGTTAGATAACCACCATTAGAACCTCCAAATATATTGATGGATGGACAAACAAGTTTATATAGAAATAAAGCACCTTTGCATTCATTTATTGTTCAAATTTTGAACACTCGGTCTTAGAGGAATTAAATCTCAACAACTATAGATTCAAACAAAGCATTTTCATTTCTATCTAAAAGCCCTAAAAGAAGTTGAAGTTAAGTCAACATATTTACTGACCATTGATATTTGGCTATTGCAACTAGTACGTATATCTACAATAAAATAAAAATGGATTTGAGGAACAAACAATCATCCAATTTGATATAAGCCCTAAACTTCACACAAGTGGTATATTGGTATATTAAAGGACAAGCTAATGTTGGATTGTAATTTCACAATAGGTCTTTGCATCCATAAATGCTATTAAAAAATTTGATATTATAATATTATTTAAAAGATCTTGAAAGGCAATTTACACATTTGATGCTTTATGCAAGTCAATATTTTAACTTTAGAGATATGAAATTCCAATGTGCAAACTTTCCAAATAATAGAAGTTGCAAAAATAAGACAAAAAAATCAAATTGTAGTACAAATTAGGTTGTCTTATCATAGAAATGAATTAAAAAACTTTCAAACCTAAATGCCTAAGTCTTTACTATTTACAAGTAAATTTGAAGACATTTGCTTTTTTTAATTTTGAGTACTTTCAAGTACTTAAAACATTGAATCTCACTTGAAAATTTGGAGAGCCCATTCCTCCTCTAAAAATGCACCTATATGTCAAGACCTCAAAAGGATTTTACAAAAWGGAGATTCCTTGTCTTCCATATGGTTGTAAAGAAGGCTTTCATGTACTTTCATTTCTAAACATTTAACAAGAACACCCTTTTGCCATTCCATTGGTGAAATCTCATTTCCATAAAGGTGTTAAATATACCTTATTCAATATATATTTTTGAATGTTTCTAATAATTCAAATATCTAGAAATCCATTTTTTTCTCAAAGTTTATGTTGACTTGTTTTGTGCATAATTATTAGAGTTTTTTTTAATGCTTAAAATTTTGGAAATATAATATCTTTAGTTTTCTACAATTTTTTAATATTATATTACAATGTATTATGAGTTGTGTTTCACTTTTTGTCTTAGTTTTTTTTTCAAAAGCTCAAGTATTCCTAATAATATCATTTAACCTCTTAAGACCTAACAACTTGTCGATAGAGAATTTCAATGAGTCATACTTTATGTAGTATGCACAGCAATAATTGTGGAAAATGTTGACCATTGGATTTTTAGATTATAAATTTTTTGAATGATCAATTTCCAGGCAAAAACCATAGCTTTTGGAGAAGAAAAATTTTAAATGATGAATGATTCTTTTTTTACCCCAGCCCTTCTAAAAATTATATTGGAAACTAAAGCAAATGTAGTATTTTTTAATTTTAAGAAATCAAAATAAAATCGTTTTTCAAATTTGTACACAATATATTAAAAAATTTATATATGCATCAATTTTTGAGTCTAAACAATTGATATTATTAGCATATCATTTGGAACATCTTCCAAAAAATTGGAGTCATTTAATTATTTTGTGTTTTTAATCAAACCAAATTAAACCTCGTGTTTCTAAAATATAATTAAAATAAAACTTTGAATTTTTTATCTAGACGCAGTTCTTTCATTGTACAAAAACTTAGGCCTGCTCTTCTTATGTATAAGACTACATTTTATATATAAATTCTTAAATACTCCTGACATTGCAATTTTGAAAATCAGAAAATGGAAGAATA
Organism: Pleurozium schreberi; assembly: GCA_006891605.1. Taxonomy (NCBI): domain Eukaryota; kingdom Viridiplantae; phylum Streptophyta; class Bryopsida; order Hypnales; family Hylocomiaceae; genus Pleurozium; species Pleurozium schreberi. Next base: position 86,455 of record VACF01002378.1, on the reverse strand, counting down.
AGTATGTCAACTTGTTACTTTACAAGATTTTACCTTATAAAATATTGAAATTTGTTTCACCCTACCATGAATTTGCCATTGAGAGATGAAGAGGTACAAATGGCCCAAGTGCAACAAAATCGATAAGTGTTTCATACTTTCACTCAAAGGATTTTAGCAATGACGTGTAGCATATTACTTGTACATAGAAAGCATTTAATATGAAATTCTAAAGGATCATTGTCGTCTTGGTATATAATACATAGTTCAAGTAGATATCATAATCTCAAATTTTGGGGCAATTTTYCAATGTTTTATAAACATAAAAGAACAAATTAGCTTTGAAATGTGATTTTTAAATTCCAAGTGGAATTTGAAAGACATAGCTATGCCACCAATACTTAAAATTGATTCAAACCTATGTAGCYCTCTATTTTTTTTAAACATTTTATTTCATAGAATATATTTATGCCTAAGTGGAAAGTTTTGATTAATTACAATAGTTTAATTAGTAATGAAAAGTGCTTATTGATTTCTTTTGAAGGCAATTATAATATCCTCTTTGAAAAATATATCGTATATAATTCGTTTTTTAACTAAATTTTGACAATATTTAATTAACAAAAGTCTGCATGGTTAAGATTTTTTGCTAGAATCATCTCCCCATTAGGATTGCCGTGTTTTAATTCTACTTTAGAACTATTAAAGATTAAATTTGCCTTCCATTTCATACCAATTTCTAGTCGAAAACTCTTTCAAGGACAAAATCAAGTTTATCTTATATTTATTGGGTTTTCTTTTGGATATTTTTTTCTAACTTTCAACCGAATTTTCTGAAATGTAATTATTGTAATTCAATATTTATAGTTTATTCAAATATTTTAAATTAGGGGCATTCAAACCCTAACGACCTAGCTACAATATTTTTTAATGGCTAATATCTTGCAATCATCTATCAATATGATCAAAGTTTTTTTAAAAACTTCTACAAATGTTCATACTATTTAAGTGCATGATCATAAGAGACTTTTCGACTATGTCTTTGTGCTCTTGAAATAACAATTTTTTTGGTGAATGTTGTCATATTTATTTAGGATTTAAATCCTTTCTTTCTACAATATTGATAACTTTGATAATTTAAATCTATATTAGTTAATTTCAATTATACAAAACAAAATGCATAATTTTTAATGAATTTTCAAAGTAGTTATTTTCAACACATTTTTTTATTATATTTTTGGCATCAATATTTCTTTGAGGCAAAGTCAAAAATAGTTTTGAAAATATAATGACATAAAATTTTATAAAAACTTAATAGGCTTTTAAACTAGAATATCACTCTTACTCTATCAACTACAATTGAAATTGTAGGAGTAGCTAGCATTTAATGAATAAAAATCTAGTTTGTGAATTTTCAAAAAGCTCTACTATATGAATAAGCAAATTCTTTGACTTTGGAGTGTAGTTCAAATTTCTCCAAAATATATAAGATGCTTCAATAAAGGAGAACTTAGAAACAATTTTAGAAATGATTTTCAAACAAAAACATATGGCTAATTGATCGTATTTATATGGTTGAATCTCTTAATGGACTAATCAATCTATCCTTTAAATCGGTTTGTTTGTTTGTTTGTTTGTTTGTTTGTTTGTTTGTTTGTTTTGTTTTGTTTTGTTTTGTTTTGTTTGTTACGTTGAGATCTCCCGGACCGTGTGTCCCCCAGTGGCGTGCTTGGTACTGTCGGAAAGCTCTCAGCGAGGAGGGGTGCACGGGCTTGGTTTCGTGGCGTTTCAACCTATGGGGTGAAAGTTATTGAATTTCAAAGTTATTTTTTGTTTTAAAAACATAGAAAAATACTTTTACTTTAATTTTGCATGTGGCAACGGCACATGACACACTAGTATGTATTGATAAGGCATGAGACCAAAATTGAAAGTGTTTCTAAAATCTATTGTACATTGAAAATAAATGTTTTTTATATGATTTCTTTTGCTACAAATTTATAATGTAAACTAATAGTTATGGTGATTTTTGTAAGATTAATATTTGACTTATCCATTGAAGTCAAATTTGGATAAGTCAATTAATAAGATTATAATTTTTAGATTATTCGGTGATTTTTTTAAAGATTATTATTTGACATATACCAAATTCATTGAAGTCAAATTTGATTGACATTTTTGAATTGACAAATTTAGTTTTTGATATGAAACATATTGTCTTGTACTCTTTGAATTATAGGGTAATTGCAAAAAGGAGTGTTTGAAAAATGAGTGAATAAAATTTGTACTCTGTTAAAACTACAATACTGTTTGCAAGGATGAGCTTGTCCCCAATTAGATTGCATTAACAATTTCAGATTCATCATCGACATTTTAATATCCAATTAATCAATGAATTCATCATAAAATTATAAATTTCACTAAAAAATTCAAGGTATCCTAAATCCTAAATTTAATGAGTATATAAGGTGCTTTTGGAACCATGTCATATTACTTTATGAAGGTGTTCCAAGWCCTCCTTTCTAAAATACAAGATAATTAAATTAATAGAAGAGCTAGATTAGTGAAAAATTCCCTCACATTAATTTGGATGAATGTAATCCAATTCAAGTGAAAAATTGAACAAATTTTAGATGAAGGTTAGATGAGTGCAAATGAAAGTTGGATGGATTGTTGAAGGAATTGTTGAATGTTATTTGAATAACAACCACCTCATTGAGGTAGTAGGAATATAGTGTGAACATTACATTGATATTATCTAATATTCTATAAATTTTCTTATGCTATCACCTTGCAAATTTTCATAATTCACAAATTAGAAGGAGTTAGTGTTGTTACTATAGAGAAAACTAATTGGATTAATTTGTAAAGTGATAAATAAGTTGTGCTTTTTAAATTTAGTATCCCACCACCATCCTATAAACCTTTACGCAAGGCTCTCAAACAAGCAACAAACAAACTCTCATTTCAAATCAACCTCAAAAAAGACTAGAATTATTTATTTTTCAAATTTTTTGGAAAAAATAATTCTAGTCTTATTATTATATTATAACTTAATTGTTTAATACTTCACTTTCCAAAATTCTTCTTCCCCCAATTCAACAAATTTGAATTCACTATATTAATTTGTACCAATAGTGAGGGAGGAAATTAGTGCCATACACAATTTTTATTCATTTTTGAAATTGATTTAATACCATAATATTTAACATAAGCTATTTCTAAATAGTGTGACTTGGGGTAAATTAGTTTTGCACCCAATATTACAACAAATTAGGGCACTCACTAGTAGAAAATTTGTTTTTTCTGTTAATTTGGTCGCGTTGATCCGGTCACTTTTTGACATAAATTTGTTCAACAAATTTCTGTCTGAAAGTGACCAGATCAATGCGACCAAATCAAGAAAAAACGAATTTTCTACTAGTGATTTGAACAAAACAAGCGGAGATCAATCAAGCACCAATATCCTTAAGATAGGTTGTTGGTTTTGTTTTGATATGTTGATATCTCACAAATTGTAAGGCTTTTTGTAGTGCTCTTGGTATAGCTCGAGAGCTCTTGGCAACGAAGTTCGAGAGCTATTGGCAATGAAATGTGCACGGACTTTGTTTCATGGTGTTTGGATTTATGAATAGGAAAAAGGAATAAAATCACCTTTATTTGGAAAAATTCATAACTTTTGCATTGGATGCCCAAAGCCCCCTCTCAAAACCTATCTTTACACTTTTTAGTGCATACGGAGTAGAACTTGCTCTTGGTGTGATTTTCTTGGAGTTTGAACCTTTAGTGTGAAAGTTATTGAATTTGAAAGGTTTCATTACAAATAAAAGAATAACTTTTACTTTTATTTTGGTTGTAGCAATGGCACATGGCACACTATCAATCAATACTTTTAAGATAGGTTGTTTGTTTAGTTTGATACGCTAAGACCTAGACCTAATAGATTGTGAAGCAAACTTCAACGCTCTTGGTATGGTTCAAAAGCTCTTTGCAAGGAGGGGTGCACAGACATTATTTCATGGGGTTTGGACCTTTCGTGTGAAATGTATTGAATGTAAAAGTTTTTTATAGATTGGAAAATAGAATTACCCCCTAAATACTAAGTGTCCGTTCAATGTACATAAAGAATCTTGGGTAGGTTCCTATAAAGTCATTTTTGGTTGGATGTTCATGAAATGTAGGCACAATGTGTAACTATGTACCACCTTCCTAATGAAAACTAATTTTTTATTGATCGGGTGCTCGGATCAAAAGTTATGCTGTCTTAAACTTTGTGGGCAACTTGGGCAGTTTTGGACATCATGTGCAAAACTCTTTCTATGATTTTGAAATTTGGTGGGTATGTAAATTACATGATATAAGATGAAAATGTCAAAAAATATAACCATGTTTAGCATAAAAATCTCATTCTCGAAGGAGTTAAAGTTTGTAGCCCTATGAGGTAAGGTTGGAAAAAAAAACTTTTTCACCCAACTTCAAAGGTTATAATCTTTCAATATGCGTGGTCAAAGTTTCTAAATTTTTTCCGCACATTCCCAAAGAATTCTAATATAAATTTGTATGGTTGAATTTTAAAAATAAATCTTCTTTTTTTAATTTTTTTCTTGTTGCCCTAAAAAGTGGTAATTTTTGACAATTTTTGACAATTTTTGACCGGAATGTGCTTTGGTCCTTTAGGAATTAAATTACCTTTTATTTTGGGAAATCAGTAACTTTTGCATCACGAGTCCAACACCATGAAACAAAACCTTTCCACCATTTTGTGCATAGAGCTTTCTCTTTGTGCCAATTTTGTAGTGTTTGAACCTTTGGTGTGAAAGTTATTGAAATTCAAAGGTTTTATAACACATAAAAAAAAATCAAAAGATAACTTTTATTTTTATTTTGGTTGTGGCAACGACATAGGGCACACGATAGTCTATGCCTTAAGATAGGTTGATTTTTGTTTGTTTGATAGGTTGAGATGTGACAAACCATAATGCATCCATTTAGTACCGCTTGAAAGATCCTAGCAAGGAGGGGTGCATGGATTTGTTTCGTGGCATTTAGACCATTGGTGTGAAAGTTATTGAATTTTAAAGTTTTTTTTGTTAAAATGAACTTAAATTACCTTTTATTTTGAATAATTCCTAACTTTTGCATTTGGGGTCCAAATGCCACGAAACAACAACCTTCAAACTCTTTTGTGCCTAGAGCTTCTCTTTGTGCCAATTTCATAGCATTTGAACCTTTGATGTCAGTTTTTTTTTTCAAAACTTTTATTACAAATTAAAATAACAAAAAACTTTTACTTATATTTTGGCTCTCGCATTGGTACAAGGCATACTAGTAGTACCATTAAGATAAGTTGTTTGTTTGTGTGATATGTTGAGATCTAACAAAATGGAAGGCGTCCACCAACGCTCTTGGTACTCTTTGAAAGCTCTTGGCAAGGAAGGGTGCATAGACTTTATTTCGTGGCGTTTGGACCTACATTGTGAAAGTTATTGAATTCCAAAGTTTTTTATGAATAAAAAAAAAAAAAAAAACCCTTTTATATTGGAAAATTCATAACTTTCGCATCAATGTCTAGTTGCCCCAAAACAAACTATCTTTGCACTCTTTAGTGCATAGAGCTTTCTCTTGATGCAAGTTTCTTGCAATTTGAACCTTTGGTGTGAAAGTTATTGATTTCAAAAGTTTCATTACAAATAAAAAAATATAACAAAATAACTTTTATTATGACTATGCAACGCCACAAGGCACACTAGAATTAATTTTTTTCAAAATTTTTGAAAATAAATAATTCTAGTTTTTTTATTATATCGTAACTACTTTAATACTTCACTTTCCGAAATTCTTCTTCCCCAAATTTAGCATACCCAAGTTCACTATACTAATTTGTACTGACAGTGAGGGAGAAAATTATTGTCATGTATGATTTTTATTTATTTTTGAAATTGATACAATACAATACTATTCAACCTGCACTAATTCAAAATAGTGTGACTTGGGAATAATAGTTTCACACGCCCTATTACAACAAATCAGTGTACTCGAACAGAACAAGAGGAGATACACAATGAAGTAAGCTTATTAGTCTAGCTGGGTGAGCCAGCAGCTCTGAATTCAAAATGGAAATGGGCCTGGGGCGGGCAGGCAGGCAGGGGCCCAGCCAGCACAAAATTCAAACAAAGACGAGACCTTAGTAACTCACCATCTGAACACTGCCGGCCTTGCTCCGGTCCGTTTGCTACGCTGCCCGTGTTCCCGTTGGGAGGTGAGCGCCGCACTCTCCTCTTTACCATTCGCTCTTTTCTTTCTGCTCCTTCTTTCACCCTCTGTACCCCTCCTACTGTCTTTTACCGTAAGCTTAGTTTTCCTTTTTGCTCCTTCCCTCCTTGTCTTTGTCCCTGCCTCCCCCACTATTTCTTTCTGCTCCTTCTTTGTCCCTGCCTCCCCTCCTTTTCTTTCTGCTCTTTCCTTCCTCGTCTNTACTGTCTTTTACCGTAAGCTTAGTTTTCCTTTTTGCTCCTTCCCTCCTTGTCTTTGTCCCTGCCTCCCCCACTATTTCTTTCTGCTCCTTCTTTGTCCCTGCCTCCCCTCCTTTTCTTTCTGCTCTTTCCTTCCTCGTCTTTGTCCCTGCCTCCTCTCTTTTTCTTTCTGCTTCTTCCTTCACTGTCTTTGTCCCTGGCTCCTGTCATTTCCAAAGCTTTGCCAAGGAGGACGAGGGACGAGCCTCACGCACAACAACGGAGTTAATCATAGCTGCGCACAAGCCGACGCCGCTGTTCATTTCTCTTTCTCGGTCTGTTCCCCTTTCTTTCACAACATCGCAGCTTGCTTGCTTTCTCTCGCCCTCGTTTTCTCGCTCTATGCTTGCYATTGTCATTACTCTCGCTACTCWTTTCACGCATCCAGCTCAACGGGAGTGTGTACGTTTCTGCACTAGATTGGACCGGCGCTCAGCCCCGCAGCGCCTCTTTTGCAACTCTCTTTTATCGCTTTTTGGTGTTAGGATCCGCGGGAGCGTGGATCTTCTTGTTTAGGGAGGGAAAAGGTCGTTTGGCTTGCGAGGGATGGGGACTGGGAGGTGAGGATCGASCGCAGGGTTTTGGATTGAGGTTTCATAGGAGTTTTGGAGACCGTGCCGAGTTGGATCTGAGGTACGCGCGCTGGAATGTGTCAGAGGTGAATTTGTGCAGCTTCGTTGGCTGTGTTGCCTTTTGACGGGGCAGCCGCGTTAGTGGAGGTGTTGCCACAATGTCGGAAGATGAGAAGCTCCTCAAGGAGGCCAAGAAGATGGCCTGGGAGGATAGGCTGGCGCATAAGAATTGGAAAGTGAGGAATGACGCCAATATCGACATTGCGGGAGTGTGCGACGGCATCATGGATCCCAAAGATCCTCGCCTCAGAGAATTTGGTAATGCTTTTGGCTTTGTTTGTGCTCCTCTGGGCGGGATGTGGTTTTGAGGTGATTATATCGAAAATTTCAAAAGTAGGCCTTCTTGATGGCGTTCGATTAGCTGAGAATTGAACGTGTGGCATTTTAAAAGCGTTTTCTGGTTTCTGCCGGGGACTTGGATTGTTGAGAAGGCTTTTGCCTTCTGTCAAAACCCCTAGGGAGTTTTAAAGGACCGTTGGACTTCAGAACGTGTCCAAGTCGAGAYGGAATGGACAATAACGGACTGTGATGATAGTAATGAGCAGTAATGTGCTTGTTTCCGCCTCTGATATCGGGTGGATTCCGTATCTGCGCAATTTCCGAGCGAAACGTGCATTAATGGCAGTTAGGAACTGTACTGTAGGTATTACGACTGAGCATCAGGTGGTGATGCAATACCKCCGGGGGTGATAGATATGTGGAGATTAAGCTCCTACTCAGAGAGTAGTGCTGTGGTTGAGCAGGTAGGCTGCTCTTTGACCGTGGAGTTGTTAATCGTAACCTAGATGAGGATCAACGGTGTTTTATTCAGTATTCTCTAGCTGTTCTCATTCTAGGTCAGGGTGAGACTTGTGGTGTTTTAGGGTGCTCAGTGAAGCATGACTGTTTTGTTTCCAGTCCAGTGCTTGTCCCGATTTTAAACAGTTAACTGGAGATATGAAAATTTCAGCGAAAAATTTCAGCGAATGTCGATCGTAGTTGCCGTGTCTATTCCGGAGAATTGTTCAATTTTTCCAGATTGTAGCATTCAYCGTTGCAGGCYATCTTTTTTCTGAGGTTCTTGAACTGCAAAATGGCTTGATTTGAGAGAGTGTGGTTTTATCTCATAGTTGATGGTAATCTAGTGTTGAAATAGGTTGTTCGCCCTTGRCTTTGGCCATGGTTGCTGGAAGCGATCTGATCCTATTGTTTCCAATTCCATGGGAGTTGAATTGTGTCTGTTATGACTTTGACTTTCGGTTTCAAGCTACTCTTGCGATTCTTTAACTTTTAATCTTTYCTGACTTTTTAGCGATTAGAGCATATTCATTTTGCAGTAGGGATTAGGGCRAGATTGCAATAATGTGTATTATAAAGAGGCAGGTGAATAGTGGTTTAGGGYTGACTTCTATCAGGACGTGTTTTCTCAGCTTTTCATGATTTCGAACCGATTTTGTGAGAGCTAGTGAGGTTCGAAAAGGAAATTGTACTTGAGTTCTCTTAGGTTTTGCATTCACAAAGTCAGCCAGCTACAGTACGAGAAAACTCTTCGACTTACTTACTTAGCTCGTCCGTTYCTGTGGTACTGGGATTGTTGATTGTCTACATCTCATTTCATCACGAAGGGCGGCTGTTATTTTGAATCTTTACTGAAAGAGTTCGTGTTTATTATCATCTGGTGGAAGACTATCGATCYATCTTCTGATGGAACCCTGCAATTACCGAAATTTGATGAMCGCGCTACTTGTTCTTCGAATTTGTCATGTGTCGTTAGACTTTTCGTCCTCAGATTYAACCCACATCTTTAGGGAATTCGCTGTGTATCGCCAGTCTTTTGGGACTGTTTCGTCTCTTGATCTTCAATTTACCGTAATATTTTGAATGGCGCAGGTCCTCTGTTCAAGAAAGCAGTATCCGACTCAAATGCACCTTGTCAAGAGAAGGCTTTGGATGCACTTATAGCATACTTACGCGCAGCTGATACGGATGCCAGTAGGCACGTGTTTCTTTCCTCCTCCTTGCAGTCTGTTCAGTAGAATGCGGATGACTAGAACACGGTCCGTTTACGTGATAACATAATTAATATGATACCGAAGTTGAGTAGCAATAGATATTTTGCTCTGAATCAGTTTTATGGATTTTTTCTGGTGGAGGGGTAGAATGATTAGCCTTTTGTATTTTTGGTAAGTTTCATGCTGGTTGAATTTTTTTCCTTGCCCGGTGCAGGCTGCCTTACTTAAACTAGCAACCGGTGAGTCWTTTAATATTGTGGTTCTTGCAGGTTTGCGAAAGAAATATGCGATTCTATTGTAATGAAGTGCATGACAGGTCGGCCAAAAACCCTCGAAAAATCCCAGGCCGTGTTTCTTCTCTGGGTTGAGCTTGAAGCATCGGATGCTTTCTTGGTCTGACCCCTTTTCTGTCCCCTATTCACGCACTATCAAGTGGCCCTCTTTCTAGTACTCGATTCTCTGTCTTTTCTGTTCCTCTCATGTAGTTTCTCACCTCTTTAATGGGATCCTACTGTTTTTCATGTTTCTAATGCCATCTGTTGCAGTAAGCTGCAAATTGAAACACGTCTTTTGTAGTTTGCAAGGAAAACGAAGTCTCTATCATTGGAGTGAAGTATCTGGCATTTCCATTGTGATACAGGACGCGATGGAGAAAGGTGTGAAAGCAAAGCTGGCTAAAGCAGTGGTTCCCGCGATTGATGCCATGTACCAGGCTSTCTGGTGCGTTGTACGTAATATAAATGCTTAGTCTTTACTGTGTCAATATATTGTTCTAGGCCGCTCTGTATCCGGAAATTGAGCGAATTTTTGTATGTTCTGTGCTTTCAGTCAATTTGGTACCAAAGTGGTCCCTCCCAAGCGACTAATGAAGATGCTCCCAGAACTCTTCGATCATCCAGATGCAAATGTTAGAGCGTGTGCAAAAGGGTTAACCATTGAACTTTGCCGGTGGATTGGCAAAGATTCTGTAAAAAATCTCCTTTTTGATAAGATGCGAGACACGATGGTGAGTTCTTCTTTCTTGAATGTGTCAGTTGTCTTCACTTATTCGTGTGCATGCATTAATWTCTAATGAGTTTTTGATGTCTTCCTTCGTCGTTCTATTTGGTGAATTTGAGTTGTGGCCTAGCTTAGATATAATCTGAAATAACTGCATTTTCATTTTGTGCCGGTCGCTATTYCTGACAGAAAAAGGAACTCGAGATAGAAGTTGATAATGTTGTTCCTGGAGCTAAGCCCACTCGAAAAATTAGGTAAGTAGTAGATTATCATGGCTTTTGAATTGTTTGTACTTGTGCAGAACAAAYCTCCATATTAAGGGGTGGTCACTKCGGACTATTTTATTTGTCGCTAGGTTTTTATATGCAGCTGACGATGTCTTTAGTGGTCTTAGATGTTGCCGGTTGTTTTCCTAGGTTTGACTCTGTATTTAGACTTCCTCATTCCAAAGTGATGCTTCCGTTTCTTGGACAGGTCTGAACAGGCGTTAGAATGCGAGGAAGCAGCAGTCACAGCTRTAACTACTGCAGGTCCCACTGATGATGTTGCTGCATCAGGTATTCCGACGTTTTGTTTTCTTCACTTGTATCTTCAATACTGTGATTGTATAACATATGAATAACTAATATGCTGGAGGGCTTTTGTGGTGTTAGGTGCATCTGACATAGATGAGTATGATCTAGTGGATCCTGTCGACATCTTGACACCATTGGGCAAGTCCACATTCTGGGATGGAGTGGTGAGTATACCCCCGTGACGCCGTATATGTTCTGGTGTTATATGCGTGAGATATCTGTCCTTTTAATTTCACATTTTTTTCAGTATGGGAGATGATTTAGATCGGGACTGAATCTCTGCTGCAGCTACTTTAGTATTTGAATATTATGCATTAGGAATTGAATCAGCCACTTGTGGTGTCTGGTCGGTTGTTTGTACATGTTTGTTCAGTCCTGCCTATCCAGGTGGTTTTTAACCTTTTCAAGTGGCTAGAAATTGTACGTTGAAGAATTTGAGTTCGAGGAATTCATAAATTCTGACACCGTATGAAAATATTGAAGAGTTGTTGATTTTATTAAAGAGYTGTTGGAGTTGAAGTTTGTAGTCTTATGTTTCCAGCTTACGGATGCTTGTTCCATCTGTTGCTGCGATTATCCTAACTTGCTATCCACTTGTTGCTGTCCTTGTATTGTTGATGCTGTAGAAAGCAACAAAATGGTCTGAAAGGCGAGATGCAGTGGCTGAACTGACAAAGCTAGCCTCCGTCAAAAAAATTGCAAACGGTGATTTCTCAGAAGTATCGCGCATTCTAAAGAAGGTTAGTGGATACTGGTTCTACTTGTTTGAGGAAGTGACTACCTTATCTGAATGTTTGAAGTGACAACGCCCGACATACGAAAAAACTTTGTTTTGTKTTTTTCTTCGCTTATTGTGAAGGTGTCATAAGATGCTCATGTTGTGAGTTGGCGGTCCCATGGTTAATTAACGTGCTTTGACTCTTTGTTTCTCTCTGGCCTTTCACAATGCGTACTTTTACCTTTTTAACTCTCCTCAGTGGATTTCCAGCTTGTAACAGATGTAAATATAGCTGTAGCTGTTGAAGCAGTTCAAGCAATTGGCAACTTGGCAAGTGGATTACGAAAGGATTTCACTTCTGGCTCAAAATTACTGCTACCCATCCTTTTGGTGAGTCTATCTGGGTTTCATTGCGCRCCCTTATTGCAGGCCTGTGAGTATCCTTTATCTTCCCTTGAATAGGAAGATTGTTTATTGACAATGAGCTCCTGGAACTTGGTCTGGTCTTGCAGGACAAGTTGAAAGAGAAAAAACAGGTTATGGTTGATGCCCTAACTACAACACTCAATGCTATGCACAAGAGTGGCTGTGTCTCACTCCAAGATGTCATTGAAGGCAAGTGGTGCATGTATCGAGTCAGCGCTCTCTTTGTCACACATAGAATAAGGCTTACGGCACTCCAGYATTGGTTTACAGTCAGATCTGGTGGAAGTATTTAAGCATTACTGTGTTTCCATTGGCAAAAGTTTGATTTCACTTACGATATTGCTGTCTGCAATTGTTCAGATGTTAAACTTGCTGCGAAAAACAAAGTTCCTTTGGTACGATCATCGTGTCTAACCTGGGTGGCTACCTGTATCGAAACCAGTAATAAGTCAACAGTGCTCAAATTGCACAAGGATTATGTACCCATCTTAATGGAGGTACTTTCTTTCTTTCTTTCTTCCATTCGCTGTAACCTGTCCAGTGAACATGATTTTCAATTGTCAGCCAGCACTGATATTTAGACAGTCTATATCGATTGTACTCTCATGCTAGTTGTCACTAATTGTCACACGGTTCTCGAAGCAGGGCCTGAATGATAGTTCTCCTGAAGTTCGAGATGCAGCTTTCCTGGCCCTGGCTGCTTTTGCAAAGGTGAAGATCAAATCCCATATACTTTTTGTTTGCATCTTCTACTTTTGAATTTTTTGCCTGATATTTCAGGTATACTTGGAAAGTGTTGTTTCCTGGATTTATCTTTTCACTTTAAAATTCAACGCTGTGCCGTGGGGTGTTCTATGTTGGCCCAAACGTTTGCAGTGTTTCGTTACTTCTTGTTGCTGCTTATTCATGTCAAAGCGTTTCTGCGAACTTCGCAGGTTGTAGGCATGAAGGTGTTGGAAAGACCATTGGAGAAGCTCGATGAAGTCAGAAAGAAGAAGCTTATTGAACTTTGCGGTGTTGAGAACAGTGCACCTGCTACAGCAGCACCAGGTTGGTGTTTCAGTTGCTTTGCTAGTTCTCTTCAGTTGGTTCTGGTTCTGGTGATGTGGTTTAGGTCGAAAGGTTCCTGGAAAAGTTTCTCTTTCTGAGGAGAATGGATAATGTTTTGTTTTCTTGTGCGAATACAAAATGAGCTAGTTATTAGTGTGCGTTTCATTTCTGTCGTATTCACTGGATTTACCTTGGCTTACTGGAGACATGATTTTTAATTTAAGTCTTTAATTTACTGGTATCTTATTCAGTCGCACTAAGTTATTTTCGTGGGCATTTTATGTGTCAGTTTTTTCCAGGGCTCAAGCAGATGCGAATGGTTCATCCCAGGTGAATGTAAAAAGATTTTCTTTAGTCTTTTTGTAGTCACTTAAAGTTTACTTCAGGAATGAGTTTTTATTGGTATTTCCATGGATTGGTCTCGCTGCCTACTTGCACTGGAACACGACATTGGTTATTGCTGTTTTTATCTACCGTTTGGGTTCAAATGTGCTTTGCTGTAATGGTTTAATGGATATTTGTTTACAGGCTGGTGCTAAAACTTCTTCTGCTGCGAGTCTTCTATCTGGGAAAAGACCTGTTTCTGCTGTAAGTTAGCATTGTTAATTTTGTTGCTGTTTTAAGGCAATTTTAATTCCAAATCTTTTTTATGTTTAATCGAATGTACTGGCAGTTTTGTTGCTTATGGGAATTTTTTTGTTTTCACTTTTATTTCTTGGAGTAATGAAAGTAGCGKATTATAATCCAGATTCCCAAAAAGACTAGTACTGCATCCGCCAAGTCTGGTGCTAAGAAAACCGATGGCAGTTCAGCTTCAGCCAAGGCCCAGGCTGAGGCACCCGAGGACGTTGAGGTAGATACTGGAACTTGTCTCTTATTGATGTCTTACCGATCATCCGCATCTGCTCAATACACATTGCGATTGCTGACTTGCARTTTTATATAATCGTAAATATTCGTAGGGCCAAGGTACAGTAGGAGTTTGAAAATTGGCCATTTGACAAAGGTTTATAGGCTTTGCAAAATATGGACTAAGATTATGAAGCTTTTATTTTTGTGTTTGCCAGCCTGGAGAGATGAGTTTGGAAGACATCGAGRCCAGACTAGGTGCTCTCTTTGAGCCAGAAGTTATGGCAAATTTAAAGAGTGCGAATTGGAAAGAGCGTCTTGAAGGTGAGGATTGGGCACAGTGTTTTTGTCTTTCTAGTTTTTTCCGGAATATTGACTTCCAGTAGCTATTGTTTTCAATTAAAGGAGCACCTTGTTAATAGAATGTAAAGTGTACTATTTCACACCCTTCTATCTCCTTGCTTAACCGCCTCACATCAGCTATAGAATCTTAATCTTTTCACTGCGTTATCAACCTAATATGTATTCGATTCTCGTCTATCAATTTCGCTACCTAAAAGAAGATCTAGGGAAGGATCGTCTTTCACGTGTTTTAGTCTCATGCATGCCATTTGTATTCAGCGATTACTTCTCTGAAGGATAGCGTTGAAGGATTGGAGACGATTGATCAGTACGCTGAACTGCTCATTCGCCTCTTGTGTATAGTACCTGGATGGAATGAAAAAAATATTCAGGTACACCAGTTGGTCTTCTGCTGAGTATGCACTCATTTTTAGCATGAATTTCCTAGTATGCTCGTTATTCTATTTGCACTATTATCTGGTTGATGTAGACACGTCGTGACGTTTAGATATTGTCTTATCCTGATTTTCGAAACACTTGTCTTGTATGTATATTCGACTTCTTACATCACCATCGAATTGTGAGTGTGCAGGTACAACAGAAAGCTATCGAGGCCGTCGTCTTGATAGCTCAGAATGCTACACGCTTTTCCAAGAAGTGTGTCGTTCTGTGCCTTACAGGTAGGTTTTGTTTGCCTCGTGGTTGTGTGGACTCTGCTTTTATTTTAACTAACATCCTCCTTTTTACGAGTGCTAATGCTCTGCTATCTTCATTTTACTGCTATGTCTTTCAGTTTAGTAGATTATTTTCTTACTTCTGAGAGCTATTTTTATTTTGTACAGGTGTTGTTGAGAAAGTGGGTGATATCAAAACAAGGATTCAGGCCACAAAATGTCTGACTACGTTTTGTGAGGCAGTTGGACCAAAGTTCGTCTTCGAAAGGGTATGTTCTAGCTTAAAATGGTACTCAAATCTTTCAGTGCTTCTGTCATTTGCATCTTAAATTAAGATCGAGTACCTCTTCTTGACTGTTTTGATGGCATACATGATGCAGCTTTTCAAGATAATGAAGGACCACAAGAACCCTAAAGTTCTTAGTGAAGGTCTGAGTTGGATGATTACTGCGCTGGACGACTTTGGAATAGGACATGTTCCGCTGAAGGTTGTTTCACCTGCTTGTCTTGATACGTGCTCAGTCAGATTCATTTTAAAGAATAAGCAATTTGCTTCCTTACATATATAAATAAATTGAATAAAATAAAACAAAAGTTTATAATCTTATTTGTTTATTGCTACTTATTGCAGGACCTCATCAACTTTTGTAAAGATACTGGACTTGGGTCTAGTGCTGCTGCTGTCAGAACTGCAACTATTAAGCTTTTTGGTGTTCTCCACAAGTTTGTTGGCCCAGGTTCCTACTCATGAGGACTAACTGCATATTGACTCCTTTTCTTAGCCACCCTTGGCACGATAGCAACAGCCATGGGGTCGGTTGTTGAAAAGCACAGCAAGGTGAGTTCTGGATGTTAATAAACTCATTGTATCATGTGCACCTGTTTTGTCAATTTTTTTTTGTCTAAATGCCATGTCAGACTTAGGTGTGGTAATTTTGTTATCTTAAGTGACTTGGAGTTTGATGATCTTTGTGTACCGGTAATCTCCTGGATGGAAAGCACCGTATTTGTATTCATGGAACTCGTGAATGTTTTGAGCTCATTTGATATGGTTGTCATGTTCTGTTCAGGGAATTTTGGGCGATGCCCTAAAATGCCTTGGCGATAATAAGAAAGTTGTTCGTGAAGCAGTCATCAAGATGTTAGATGCCTGGGTACTGTTGTTGCAGCTTGATAAAATGGTGAGCAGTGCTTTTCTAAACGTGTGTTTGCCCATGTCTTATCTAACCTACTAGCCATCATGTGTTGAAACGCTTCGTGGTTGACATTCTTGCCGTTGTTGGTTATTGATCTGAGATCTGTGGTTGCAGCTTCCATATATTATTCCTGCACTCGTAGAGGCTAAAATATCTGCTGAAGGACGGAAGGAACTTTTTGAGTGGGTAGCACGGAATATTGCAAAACAGGGGGATCAGCCAGCTCTTTTACAGCTTGTGAAGCCAATTTCCATGGGTTTACAGGTATCAATAATTTCATGTGGTCTAAAGTAATGTTGAAAAAAGTAGTTCTTGCAATAAATTTACATTGCTTATGCTGGATGCTCTTAGCTAATTTTGGTGCTGCAGGACAAATTTGTTGACATGCGGAAATCGGCCGAAGCGTGCTTGGTGGAGCTTATTCGAGTCTTCGACATTGAACTGGTAATGATCCTTCGTTTCTAGTTGTTGAATAGTAAGGCTACCCTTCGTGAATGTTATTGTCCACCTTCTGCTGATTCCTCGGTAAAGTGCTGTCCACAGTCTCCATTCCAAGATGTGGGGTTATCCCGTGACTATCTTATCAGCAACATTTGGAAGGGTCTAGTCTCGTTTTTAAACTAATAATTCTATTTCAGGTAATGAAAGCATCTAAAGGCGTTCAAGGATCAGCCCTTGCTGCTTTGCAGACTGTTTTCGATCACCAAAGATCCTCCAGTACGTTTGATGACCGACTTGCTTGCGTACTGAGAAATCCGTATTCTAGTCTACTTACAGCTACCTTCATTTTTATCTATGAGTGTATTTGTAGTGCTCTCGTTATCTTTGACGGGATCTTTATTTTGCCACTTCTTCCCTGTGTTTCAGTGAAATAAACTACTTGGGATTTTAAAGTTTGGATTTTGTGCAGGTGCCTCAGAAGACTCTTTCACGAGTGCAAGCACTACGCCCAAGGCTGGGAGCAAAGCGTCTTCTTCTGAGATTCGAGCGTCAAGTAGAAATCCTAGTACCATTGGTCGCGGTGCAGCTTCTGTAAGCTCGAAAAGTCCTGCTTTTTATATAACAGTCGACGATTTAGCACCTCGAGACTCGCATCCCTATCCGGGCTGCCACCTTCTAGAAATGTCCTCAATACTTGTCAGATTGTCATATTGTATTTTCAGTTTGGTTAGGTGGAGGGTTTTGTAATTTTGGTTCAAACTCTCGTTGCTAGTTTGCTTACATAGCCTGTTTTCACTTAGGCAAGCTCACACTTGTCTCAATCAATGTTTTAAATTTTAGTATCTCTACAGTTCTATTTGTTTTACATATTTTTTGTTTTCGTGTCTTTGTTGTATCTATTTGGACAGAGACAATCGGGTCCGAAACAGACGAAGACATCAGCTACATTAGCTGCRGAGGCGTACGATTCCCAAATGCAGGGCCAACCTCTTTTCAATTTGAAAGACTCACACAAGGTTTGCAGTCGTTTTGTTTTTTTGTTCTAAATGGTTGTGCTCAACTCCTTGCTGATACTGACCAAACTAGATTTTCTCCTTCACATTCCAAACAAATTACATAAAKAGGTATATACATTATCAACTCTCCCTTTTTCCCTTAGGAGCAGTATCCTGCCAATTTGACAATGTTCGGGTCGCTCACCAGTTTSTGTTTGCGTTGACTTTCTTCTTAGATCGAACGAGAAAGGTTGAATTTTCGGAAGTATAAGTTTGATGATGCTGCAAGGAGAGAACAGCCACATGACGTCGAGGTGAAACAGGATTTTCCTTATAAATTTGTGAAATTTGCACAGCTTAACCATGTGATTAATTACTGGCATTATACGCTGTTTGAATTTGTACAATTTTATGTATTAGTGCTTCTTGCGTAACTGAACAACGTCACTGCTTATTTTCCTTGGTTATGGCGTATGCTGCAGGCTGATATTGTGAAGTTTTTCCGGGAAGATCTCCAGAGGAAACTCTTAAGTCCGGATTTCAAGAAGCAGATTGAAGGTCTTGAGCTGCTTCAAAGGGTTTGTGCACTATCTTTTTTTGTTTAGCCATTTTACATCCAACAATTTTTCAATATAATTCTATTGAGAGTCTTCCGTAGTTGATTAARTTGATTGAATTTGTAGCACTGGTCTTATTAGTTGTCTACTCGAACTGAAGGTTGGAGACCAAGGTAAACTTTTGTGTCCATCAACATTGACTTCTTGTCTTCTATCACCTTAGCTTCTGATGCTTCACGCGATTTTAAAAAGTGACCAYATTGAAGTGTTCGCGTTTAACCGCTGTACMGTCTATCGGGTCGGGCCGGTCTTTGTAAGTTATTTATTTTTTGTATTCGTAGTGATTTTGTTTGGTTCGTATTGTGTACAGGCTATTTCAAATCAAACAAAAGAGATCATCGAGATTCTGGATGTCATTTTCCGGTGGAGCTCATTACGATTTGCTGAATCGAATACGACATGTCTTCTGAAGGTGAGACTCTTCCTTGCACTTCATAGAATCATCACGTAAAATGTATGTTTTTAACATCGGTGATGTGGTTTTGTTCTTTATTTCACTATGCCTCGAGTTTAGTTCCGTATCAAGATACTTTATATTTTCGAGTGTTATTCCTCTGAAGTGGTCTTGACCCTTGTTCTGATTCAGGTCTAATTCAGGTCTTGACATTTGTTCTGATTGTTCTTATTCAGGTCATTGACCTCCTCTTTGACCTAGTAGAGGGACTAAAGGGTGAAGCATACATGTTCAGTGAGTTTGAAGCAAGCATCTTGTTTCCGTGTTTGGTGGAGAAGGTAAAGTTTTTTTGTCACCTCTTTTCTGGTCGTGCTGTATTGCTCACGTTGATGTAGCTTGAATATGTTGTGAGATATTTAGGTTCTGGAATTGTGTTTTGGATTTAACTTGTTCSTTGTTTGAACTGACAATTTCCTTGTTTGAATCAGTCTGGACACAACATTGAGAAGGTTCGTGAGAAAATTCGAGAGTTRACAAGGCTCTTATGCTCTATCTACCCGGCTCCGAAAGTGTTTGTATTTATGACAGATGGTCTTAAATCAAAGAACAACCGCACGAGGATTGAATGTGTCGAGAATATTGAGTTTATGATAGAGCAGTGTGGTRTTGAGGTATGTCCCTCTTCCCGAGTTATTGGACCCTTGATTTTTTAGTTCTTCAGTTCAGTGCTGGTTTTATTAATTTTGATGCTGTTAGTGTGGATATTTCATTGGATGGCCTACCTGATTGTATGCTGGATTTTGTTACTTTTAAAAACCATCTTCCTTTCTTACAGTGATATTTCTGAGGGTCTTTTATGTTATCATTAGCATGCTTCTTACCCTAATTTAATTGCCGGGTTTTACTTCCTCTACAATGTTTCTCCCACTTTCTTGACAACATAATTAATTTGTTAATCTTACTTTAGCCACTATGAGTAGAGGTAGAGGTGTTTGGTTGCATCATATAGGATCTAATTTATTTTCATATTTTCGGCTGATCGTAATCGGATGTCTTAAACTTCGATCTAATTCTTGCAGTTTCTGATTATACGAAGCGTCATCCTTTTGTGCAGATTGTGGGTTCTACCAAAGCGTTGTCGTCCATATCAACACTTACCGTCGAAAGAGACGGTGATATTCGGAAAGCGTCCTTAGCAGCACTGGCAACCGCGTACAAAATTCTGGGTGAGTTATGAGCACATTTTGTAGATGGCTACTTGAAGTTGAGTTGTCGCGCCATATTAACTGCGAATCTTGAATTTTAGTGTCTCCGTGTTTAGTGCGTGTAAATTACTTCAGATATTTAGTAGCCTGGTTAGGTGTCMCTATTATTTTTGGTGTGGATTCAGCTTTAGAATGCTGCCTAAWCAAATTATATTTGAAATCTCCTCCAACTTGGTTTTACCAACATCTTTTGACGTCTAATATTTTCTGTGTCCAATCTGCAGGTGAAGATATCTGGAGGTTTGTAGGCAAGATTACAAGTGCACAGAAAGGAGTCATGGAGGAAAAGTTCAAGTGGACGGTGAGTCCTAAATACATTAGAGAAATCCTCACCCTTGTTRTGCTCTTCCCTGGCCTCTTAGCTCGTTATAGTAGTAAATATTTGTCATTCGCTGCATGTTTTGATTTTAGCTCTTCCTTGATGCAGGCTCGAGAAATGGATAAGAGAAAGGAAGGTAAACCTGGTGGAGCTAGAGCAGACGAGGCAAGAGCCGTCGAGGCAAGGGCAGACGAAGGAAGAGCGTCTGTTAAGCGCTCTGCTGTGGATACCAGGTTAGTTGGAAAACAGTGGAATTGTGTCTGCTTTTCTCCCAATGTTAGGGGATAAGCGATAAATAGGAGGATTTTTGGGTAGGGATTCTTCGGGAAAAGAATGACCTGTCTGTAACTTGCCTCAGCAAGAACATCACAGGCATTCACCATATTTGTGTGAATTTTAGCTGCACTTCAAGGCCTTACAACTTATCGGTGAATTTAACTACTAGGAAGGTGTCTCCGTCACATTTGTGCATGTTCAACCCAACGCTGGTTATGAGACAATCTGTCATATCTTTGTTTTCTTATCTTTGATGTCTTTTCACCCACTAGCCTTCATGGTCGAATCTTAAGTCCACCCATCTGTTTCTTAATTTATGAGAACCTGAGACTTCTGGCATTATCTATTTAAATGCTTGCCTGGGCGAGAGATTTGTCTCTCTGAATTCAACAAACTTTAGAAAGGAAAGCCATATGATTTGACGTTGCACTTGAAATGCTTCGTAGTTATTATTTTCTGATGGCTACTGGGATATATAAAGTCTGCTCTTACATCTTTCAGTTCGGGATCAAGCAATGGGCACATTGAGGTTGGAATTGAGGGACAACATGGAAGTATGCGACAATCAAGTCCATTGGACTGGAATGAAGCTCTTGACATCATCAACAACGCAACATCATCTGAGCAGGTGCTGAACACCTTGGGAATGATTGTCAATTGCCCCATATAATCTTTTTAATCATATTTAGTCTCCTCCCTTGTTTCGTTTTTTCTGTTCAATAATCGAATTTTTTTGCTTAAGTACCTGATTCCTCGTTTCTCCTAATGCTGTGGTGGGACAAGGTGTTGAACACTTGTCAATCAACTTGTAAATATATAATGATCTCTTTTACCTGCAAGTTTACATACGGTCAGTTTTAGATTGCTGTGCCATTTGTTGTTCACTTTTTGATGTGAGTTCCTTTGTAAAATGCGAACTTTATCATCCTTTACAGGTTGTTGACGGTCTGAAGCTCGTTTGTCACGAGTTGGCTAAAGCCGCTGGAGATCCTGATAGTGGGGCTCTTGATGAACTTGCAAACGACGCAGACCTTCTTGTCACCACTCTCTTTGTTAAGGTGAGCGACCCCTATCGCCACACCTCCGCCAGTGTCGTCTCCAACAGTTTCTTACACCAAATCAGTAACGTCTTTTCAGCAGCGGGGAAGGGGCCAGGGTGTTGGAGTGGAAAGTGGTAGCTCTCATGATTTGCATGCATTTGAGGATAATAACAGCCCTTCATATTCAGATCCAAGGTCTACTGAATTTACTGAGTCACTCCCATTGAAATCATCTGCGGGACATAATGTTATGCCTACCGCACAAGGTGAGAGCCTTGCCACGAATTTCCACAATTGCTTTTAGCTTACAGGTCTTTTAAGCTGCATGTTTTCCAATAATGTGGGTTGTCTTGAGTTGTTTTGATGTTCAGTTTGCTTCTACTGTCTTGACAGGATTTGGTGATTTGAAACCGCACAACCAAGCTATGGGAGGCACTTTAGATGCGATAAGGGAGAGGATGAAAAGTATTCAAGCAGGAGCAACTGGAACTACAGTGTCTCACTCAAGTACTTTTTCTTCTAACGGCTCAATGTCACACTCTCGGTCCAGTTCGACTGGGGAAGTGGGTGAGGACAAGGCCCTTTCAGGTCTGCAAGCGCGCATGGAAAGACTGAAGGCCGGGGGTGGATTGGAATATGAGATCACCCAAAGATAATAACCATTTGCATTTTGACATGCTTTTCTTCAGAGGGAACCACATCAAAGCTTTTTTGATATTGGGTATCGGATCGGCACCTAGATTTGGATCGGATCGGCACCTAGTATCCGATTTGTGTACCATCATTTGTAATGTTTGATTGTTAGTTTTAGATTTTCTCAGGACACTAAGCTGACGTAGTTCACCTGGATAGTTCAATGGCTGCCGCCGGTGGTTCGGATGGTTTTTGTGGGCCTCTCGTCATCACCGTGTTCAGCTGAAGAGAGCAGTGGTGATCCTCTGAGAATGTTCCATACGTCCTGCTGATTAGAAATTCTGGAAGTAGTTTGTTGTATTTGTTCTATGAAATTTATAATTAGTTTTCTTCTGTATTATGAAGACAGAAGACGAAGATGTCGAGCTGACATCTTTGCTTAACGCACGTCTATTGGACCTCCGTTTTTTCATGAGTTAGCTGTGGCAGGTGTTTTCTCTTGTTTACCATGCCTTCGATTGTTCATTATGGAGCTTTTCTGGTTGTCCTTTTGAGGCATTTGCGATATCGAAATTTTCCACCAGGATGTTTTCAGAGATTTTTCGAGGATTACCTGCTCTTCGATTCTCTACTGACGAAAGCTCGAAAGGTTAGACGTCGCCTTTCACTTCAGTCGTATCTTTTCAGAATATACCTGAATTTTCGGACTCCACGATTATCCCCCTGATGGTTTCAATTTACCTCATCTCATTGATACTCTGTAAAGTTGGAACTTCTTTTTCAATCTCAATGAGTTGGGGAAGAGTAGTTCTTGACACAAGAACAATACGGGAATCATGAAATCCCTCCAAAGCTAATACATTCCTAAATTGGAAGTCAAAAAAAAAATTAAGTAAAAATTGACATCATAGAAATATCCCAAAATTTCAAATAACCCGTCTATGAAAGAGTATTATTTCAAAGATATAAATAGATGTATGATAAACAATTTTGACAATGATAATTCTACTTGATAGTTTTTTATATTACAAGCAACCTATAATGAGTTGTATTTCTCCTATTGTTTGGGCTTAGAACAATATTTCTTAGAGATAGTTTTGCAACAGTGCAACCATGCAACACTATCAAAATCCACTATATTAGACCTTTCCAATGCGCACAATTATTTGTTCATGAGACTACCACTATTGTTTGAACTTCGAAAGACCAACTTGTTCCTTTTGATACATGTGTGCCACAAAGCCAAGGCTCTAATGAATTTCTATAGTCTATTTTAATGTGTAGACTTGATTGTATGTCAAGCCCAAAGTAGTCCTTAGTCAATGCAATGATTGGGAAAAAAATGGTGGCTAATTCAAAGTTAGCTAGTGGAAGTATACAAAAAATGGTTGCATAGTTTGAAAACTAAACTGATGGAAAACCAGAAGGAAATTGGTAGGGCCACAAGTCAATTGGTGCTCCAAAAAAATTGGAGGATATTTTATCCGCCTCCTTTCAACAATTGGTGGATTTCAACTATCATGGGATATTAATCTGTGGCTAATACCTAAGCCATGCAAGGTTCATACTTGAAAATTAGCCATATAGGATAGGGCATCAAACTAAGAAGGCAACGATAGGCGTTTTTTAGGAATACGGGTAATACATCAAATACATAATGCTTGTGCAATTCTATAGCTTTAATTTTGTGACTTTTGTAATGCATTCAATTTATATTGCAACAATTTGTTCAAGCTCTTGTGAAAATCTTGCTTAAAATCTAAAATTGAACCTCTAGTGCCTTGAAAACCAAACTAGGAGGTCACATGCTACACATACAATATTCTTCATTGATTCTGGTGATATAGATATGGCCTCAGATAAAGTATAATTTTCAAATTATGACAAGTTAAAATTGGTCATTTTCAAAGAATGAATCTTTTTTCCTTCATAATTTAGATAAGGTTAGTTGCATGTTGTGTCCCAATATCCGTAAGCATCTATCCATAAGCATTTTATTTATATACCAATCTTAAGCAACATCTTATAAAGGCAACAAAAGAACCATTTGAAGAAGGTGAAAACTTTGATTCCTAAACTCTTTTGATTTCATGCAAACTTCTCATTACTATTCTCAACTTCATTTGGGAAGAGTTGGGAGGATCCTTGGCCTTCAATTGATGAACCAAGTTCAATGCCTAAAGTAGGAGGACTGGTCCCAAAATGGAACAACTTCTAAAATGGAACAGACTCTAGACGTACATTTTGCACTCTCCAATGTATAAGTGGTCTACATTTGAGGAGGTGGTCAATTTCACAGCCCACTAAAATGAATTTTTGAAGTTCCTTTTTTTCAACTTCAAAAATTCATAACTAATTCCATAAAGCTTCAAAAAAATATGAAACCACTCAGATTAAATGCCATTTCCTCTTGCGTTTCAAGGAAAATTTATTGAGAAATATTTCAAGAAGTTCCACCTCCCTGAATTTTAGTTTTAGCTCTTAGATGGACGTTTTTTGAACCTCCTACCTTACTAAGGATGCAATGATACTTTTAGTTTAAATTTCTTTCTTTCTACATTACAAGAATTTAGCATTTTAGGTGGTGCCAAATTTTAGTTCGGAGGAAATTTTTTTCTTTTTGAAACATACGACTTTTTCAGGGTCGCAGCATGGACTGACTCGACACATCCCATGGTAACCGGTTTTTGAAGGAATTACATGCCACGGTTTTTTTTCCTTGTCAGGGACCAAGTAGAGGAACAAGAACAACCCGGGTGCGAGCAATGTCACCACGGGGAATTGAACCGGCAACCTTGTGGATGCACTTGGTGGTTCTTGCCACTTGCGCCATCACCCGGGGTAGTTTAGGGTCATCTCCGACTGAGTTCGGAGGAAATTGGGCGGTGAGAAATTTATATTGTAGAAAATAAGCAGGTACTTTTGAGAGGATAAAACCGGTGACCACTGGTTGCATCCTCAGTGGAGGAAATCAGTAGGGTCCAAAAATTTGGGAAGAGCTCCAAAAATTTCCAGAACCGACTGCGCCATGTGGTGTTGCATGTTGCAAGCGACAGAGCTCCCAAACTGAAAGCTTCCTTTTTCCACGAATCTGGGGCGTCCACGCCCCAGGAAAGCCACACTCTCGCCATTTGCTTTATCCAATCGCCGTTGCCGTCCAGACGACTGGCCATGCCTCCACCACCACAAGTCCTTCCTCGGCAGCGGCGATGTCTCATCATCATCGCCATTGATCAGCTCCCCGAACATCATGAAGCATCCTCTCGCATCTCTCTCGGCCTCCACACGGAACCCTTCTCTTGGTACGTCCATCACTGCCCACAATCTTCCAGCATTTCCCCTGAAACTCACGGCCCAAAACCCACACCTATTCCAATTATGGGTGCGAAACCCACAATCCATCAGGGGTGCGATTGCCAATTGGTGGTTCCGCTACTTGCAATTGTACAGTATTGTGTCGCACAGTTTCACGGATCCGTCAATCTTCCCAATTGGTTTATGGTCCAAATTCGAGTTTGGGATCCAAGTGGAGAAATTCAATTTTTGTGGGTTGGTTTTGCTGATTGGTGTTTGGGTGTTTGGGGCTTGTTCTGTTTTCTGTGCAGGAGGCAACGAAGGGGAGCAGTTAGCGACGTGAATTGAATTCTACGACTGGAGCTCGTGGCGATGGTGTCCATGACTGCTGCGTCTCTGGCGCCAGCAATGATGCCCAATGCGCCGACGAGAGTGGCCGCGGTGGCGTACACCTCGGTGGTGAGCAAGACGAGTCCGAAATTCGCTTCGACGGTGTGGGGGGTGAGTCTCCGATCTCGTACGGGAAGCTCCTGCTGCAGTGAGAGACCAGCTTCTGGCGATGTGAGGTTCGTGCGGGTGGTGGACGTGAGAGCAGCCGCGGATGGCAACAGCGAAGAACTTATAAGCTTCGGTAAGGAAGCCATCCGTTGCTAGGGTCCAATGGAAAGGTGTAGCTCCACGGACCATACAGTTTAGTAGAGGTTCCATTGACCAGACAGGTGAAACCATAGGATTTGGGCTTAGTGGGAAAAAAACACTTCGTCTATTGACATTCATTTTTGCAGTTGTTTTTTTTAGCTCAACGAAGATAGGTCGAAGATAGGTGGGCCAAATTTCAGATGCCACAAGGTTCTAGAGTGGTGTAACAGGAAAGGCTCAATATCAAGTCGAGGCTCCATTACCCATACAGCATACTGGTCATTAGAGGTTCCACTGACAAATACAGGTGAACCATACAATTTGTGCTTCCTGGGAAAACCCTACATCTATTGATATTTCATTTTCGGCAATGGATTTGGAGCTCAAACAAACGAAACCAGGGGTGTCAAATTTGACATGGCTCCAGTTTCATTCTCGATTGTTGTAGGGAAAAGGCTCACTCAAAGTTCACCTATCTGTATGGGGGAATGAATGAGACCTCTCCCTTGTACTGTATGGTGAATGTCGAGACCCTTTAAAATTCCGCGTCTGTTGGTTAATCACCGCTATTGCTGCGAATTGTTGGAGAGATGCACTGAAATTATGGCGATGGTGATGGCGATGTGGGCGTGCAGGGTCGACTTTCGGAGTGAATGGAAACGGCGCTGCTGGAGCTGCTGCAGGGAACAATGGTGGCAATGGCGCCACCCTGGTGGCCGAGCGTGAGCGTCCGTTCACGGGGGGCGCCACGGATTTCCGACGCGCCACGGCGCCGCTGACGCCGCGGTTCATTGTTAACACCAAAGGTTGGTTACTATTCCGTTGACCTAATAGGGTTGAAGATGCCCTAATTTCCACCGTAATCTTTGTTCTCACGTTGTGAGCCAGAATCCGTGTCATCTGACTGGACTGGATGCTCTTTTTGTGGCTCTAGGGAAGCTCGGACAAGTCGATTCTCTCAGAAATTGGAAGGGCGCAAGCGGTGCAAGTTCGGGAGGCTCTTTCTCTGCTCAAATTTGATAAATGCTTCGCCAGCCCTATCACCCGAGCCAAGGTACCAACAATCTTACAAATGCCTTTTCTAGGAAGTCATTGAGATGCCTGAATTCGACTGAAGAGGAAGGAATGGGGTTTTGTAAATTTTTATATCGTGCATCAACGCTTGAAGATCTGCGAGGTAGCGAACTAATCAGCTGGATTTGGTGTTTAGCATTCTGTCGTTGGAGATTAGGTCAGGTTGAGGATTCTATTTGCGTTATACGGAGTATTATTTAAACATTTGTACGATTGGAAGTTCATGGAGCTATGGAAAGGTCTTTGGGTCAAATTTGTTGGATTTACGGAGTGTGTTTTTATCATTGTCTATGAATTTCGTATGCAACTTGGAAAGTTTTAGACCACTGTTATTGATGCTTCGGATGCTGTGGAATCAAATCAGTTCGAAATCTTTTTGAATGGGGATTTTTTTCAATTGTTACCAGACAAGCGCAGAGTTGATATGGGAAGGGAGGGAGGATCCTATTATGTACCTGGACACATTGCGGGAGGCCAACCTTCTCTTTCTGGAGGGCATGCTGAATTGTAAGGCCATCTTTGCCCTTTAGGTGCAGCTGATTTAATACTCACCCTTCGCTAATTATACCCCCTGTATTTGCTGGTTTCCAGAATATCCTGCGAATGTTTCATATTGTGTACACATCGGATTTGTCAAGTTCCACATGTCAAGTTGTGAACACACGTGCCAGGAGCCCATTTGGCAGTGCAATTAGAGAGGTTTTTGTGTTTGAGCATTCTTTGGGGTCATTAGTGGCAAGTTTGCTAATGTTCCCATATTCAAATATTTGAACTATGATGTCTTCTGTATGTGTTTACGAACGAGTGACGTCGGAAAGCCTTGTTTCTGATCTATTGAATATRGTAGTCCAATTTAAGAAACGCAATTTGTTCGAAATATACTAAGGTAGTGGGTCTGGAGAGAACTCTGTGAATTTGGAAGTAGCCTTTAATTTGAAGATTCTTGGGACATTTACACTGGGTCTGTTGAAAATGTGCATTCTTTTGACATTTAAGAACAGGAGAGATTTTATATAACTGTTCCTACACAGATGCTTCATTTTCTCGGTGAGTTTTTGGGATTGGTAGGTATATATGGGTGAGATATTGAAGTGGCTTGAACCGTTTACACACATAGATCTTGAGACTTTAAAATTCCTCTACAAATTCACGCTAGCACTCGTTGCGAACGTTTCATCGGTCCTGAACGGTGAGTGCTTTTGATTTTTTGATTGATTGGTCTTTTCAATTTTCGGGTTTGTCTTGCGTGCAGCCGAAGCGAAGGAAAAGTACCCAGAGCTTTTCAGGTCATGGAGGGAAGACCCTCTGAATTTTCATGTAGACGGCGTGTATCCTGTGGTGGAGCTTTGGGCCAAAGCCAAATTGGCATGGGAAGAAATTCTTTCGACTCCYGTAMGACAATTCTYCCTCTTGACATTCTAAGCAAACTCTGAGATCTCTGCGTTGAAGTTCATTTCACTTGTTTCTGACAAAGTTTGTGTATACATCGTCACTGACCAATTCCAGCCAAGTTGATTGGACTCTTTAACTAAAATCACAACATGATTTCCACTACTGTAGTCGTTAGAAACCAAAGGACTCATCTACAAGAGGACTCATCTATTAATGGTAACTGCAATGTGCAACTGAGACGTGTAATATGTTGTGTAGAATTTTTAACGAATGTTTTTGGGTGGCTTTTCAGGGTGAGAGATTGTTGGTGGTAACGCACAAGTCCATCCTGCGAGCCATGCTTTGTACAGCCCTGGGCCTCGGCCCAGACAGGTACTAATGATCTTCGCCACTCCAAAATTGGATGTCACTGAAACTGCATAACATTTTAGGTCATCACTCTTGGGTGGAAAACAAAACAACCGAAACTCTCTTGTTAAGGAAAGAAACCCATCAACCGAGATGACTCTTTTTAGTCTTTTAACTTTCCCTATTTACAAGGTGAACATTTCAAAGCTGATCCTGTGGAATTTCATTCTCTTTGAAGTAGAGAAGAACAGTTTTAAGTAACCCGGTCGATTTAATGAACCTCTTGCCTTCTTTGTCTTCCCTCTATGTCTACTTAGAAAAGGACTCCACATACCGTATTCTTGACACCTTGTTGTCGCAAATTTTCTGAAGGATCTTTTGTGGACTCTCCTCATGTTCCGTAGATGGAAGTTTATACAGTTTCAGATAATGAAAGAGGCTAATCTCCTTTGTTTTGCTCATACATTTTCATGCTCTCAATGGATCCAGAGCAGACGGCTTCACATGGCCAAGTTTTTTTTTTCTCTCCCATCCCACAAATTCTCTCACAATTTTCTCGAATCTCCTAAAGTAGATCCCTTCCCTCTACAATGTGTTGTYCATATAATATTTCCTCTTTTCATTACCACCAAACACTCTTGAGCTCCCGTTTTTTCACTTTCTCCTCCTGCTGTACAGTACAGTACAGTACTGCTTGACTACTCCTGAAATAGAAAGCATTCCAGCGGGTCCAAGAATGCTCTGCAAATGCTGTGATTGTCGKTTTAGACTTACCCTAAAATCACTGTAGAAAGCACCAATTCATCACCGACGGCAAGGCGCCATTCATGATTGTATAGTTTCGGTCGACCACTTCCACTAAGCTCGCTCCCAATTGAAACAAGAGTTCCACGGCCATCCTAACATAACAGGGCAGATACAAGATTGTGGGTTTCAAGATTGTGGGTTTCAAGATTTTTTCAATGTCCCATTTCGCTTTCAAAGCATGGATTTGAAGCCACCAATTTTTTGCTGTGGCAGGTTCCGCGGAGTGGATGTGCACAACGCAGGGATCTCCACGTTCACCGTGAACAAACGGGGTGAGCCCATGCTTTCCAGTCTCAACAGAACGGCTCACCTGCACGTCGATGGTGTGCATTACTTGGATTAGCAGCCTCCCTTGGGGCTGAAATTGAGGTTTGTGAATGTCAATTGAATTCTTGGATCGGTGTGTATGTATAGATAGATAGATGCATAGATWGATTGATAGATAGTCTACCGATTTCAGAGGGATCCACGATGATGTTCTTGTAAGTTGTTAGTGGTGGACGACAACCGGTTGTCGAAATGGGCGAGGTCTGTGTGTGCAAACCGTGAGGCCGAAGGAACATGGTTTAGGGTACACCACCCGAAGCTTTGGACTGGATGTACATTTGCATTGCACTGAGTTTCCGCTGTGCACGACGGAGCTTTTTCACTAAGAAAAGAACTGGCAGAATGAATGGTATGGGTTTCAAATTAAGGTGGGTACACCCAAAAGCGCCACAAATTGGTATTGTTTCTAGTTACTATTATTAGGCTGATCAGAGTTTCATATTGTCTTGTTGGCAAATGAAAGAACGGTCCAATGCACCAAAAAATGCAGCATTTGAATACAATTTGCAAAAGTTATTAAGAATCAAAGTTTGTTTTTGAAAGCGCCATCTACAGTTTGTGTACATGATTGATTTTGGAAATGTACACGGATTGTAGATGGCACTTTAAGGTGAGCTGTGCTTTTGGGTGTATCCACCTTACACCGGCAGTGCACTTGGCTTTGCTTCAATCCTCCTCTGTTGACTCACTGGTGGTTGACGATGGGTCCTAGGCTACACTCTTTTGGGGTTTTCTTGTTTTCTTGTTGTTTTTGTTTTTTGTTTTTGTTTTTTGTTTTGTTTTTTAAGGCCATATTCGTTATATTGAGACTTTTTGCAGATTTTGAGACAGAATGGTAGTTATTGGAAAATTCATTTAAAAAAACAATAATTGAAACTAAAAATTATTAGTGCTCAAATAGTGATCCTATAATGAAATTCTAAAAGTTGATGTTTGTTACCTAGTTATAAAAAAAATGCAAAGGAAGAGATAAAGTTGTTTATCTTCAAGTCAAAGATAAAAATGAGCTTGCCAAAAGTCTCAATATAACGAGTATGGCCTTTTTTGTTTTTTTGTTTGTTTTGTTTTGTTTTGACACAAATCTTTGGGTTGGTTGTGAAATTAGTTTGGCACTTTGGCTTGAAAGATCCATAGTTTGGCCTTCTTTAACCACTTTTACGCCTCAATCCTTTTTTTTATTTTTTCTCATATTTTTGTTTATATCTTTGTACAGAAATGTCATTTACTACAATTTCTTGAAACTGGTCATTGAGGAAGGTTGTCATTTCAGGATTAAAATACTTCATTTGATAAATTAGAAGTTAGTTGGACTAGACAACGCTTGCAAGCCCTCTGTTCATTGTCCAGAATATGGATGTCGGAGTGCTTAAGGGTTAACCCATAAACGATGCCATGGATGTTTGACGTATGATGAATGACAAGGGACTCTCTTATGTAGGACAGAAGTGCAACTATTCATCCTCGGAATTAGAAGGGACGGCATTGGGTACATGGACGCCATTGAGTGCCTCTCCCTTAAGTTATATTTAGCCAGTAATAAGTTACTAAAAGTGATGGATAAAATAAGGTTGAGTCTATAGTACACCAACGAGCCGAATGCGGAGGAGGATTTGCCCCCGTGTTTTAACCCTGGGAAAAACACTGGAACTTTTTATTTCCCACGCATAAATTTTTTGGCAATTTTTGACTTCATATTTGCAATCAAAGGACCCAAATTAGCTACGAGAGGTGTTAATCACAAGATTATTACGGCACAAAATAGGGGGCTCTTTTTTTACATTCACCCATTGTTACACCTCCGCATTTGGCTTGTTGGTGTACTATAGACTCGACCATAAAATAACCTCCCAGAGGGCCAGAATTGGACAAAAGCTAAACCACGGGTTTTAAAATTATAAAATGTAAGAAATAAAAATAAAATAAAATTTAAAAGGACGAAAGCCAGTATGGCGACTTCCCATTAGAGTCTTATTAAGAAGTTTATGTAAGAGAGGCAGGCCCTGGCTGCAGTGCAAGGCAGGCCGGGGAGGACTGTAGGGTACGACGAGTAGATAATTTGGAGTTCATTACAGTAGTAGTAGTAGATGTGGAATATTCTGGACCAACGCCGCGCGCACCCGCGGTACCGATTATTATTATCATCGCATGCCCTGCAGAACATCAACCCAAATCTTAAAAAGCCTCGGCAGGTCCGGTGGTCGGTCCCTCCCTCCCAGATGGGTGGATGGATGGATACATGATGGTTTTTCCACACATGCACACACAGTTTTATTTCCTCAAGTACCCGTCGTAAGCTTGTAATAAGTAACAGCTACCAATTGCTTTGTGATAAATGTGGGAAAACCGGCCTTCAAGGCGGGCCACTTTTAATTCTTTAAAAGCTCATCAAGGACTTTAGGGCTACTTAAGCTTAACACCCAGAGGTTGGGCCAATTCTTCTTCATGTTGATTGCACAAAATTTCAGCCCCTTTTAGGAGTTTTCAATTGCTCATTAGATTGAGATTATAACATGGGCCAATACATGAACGTCTTGAGTCCAAGAAGCACGACCCTTTTCATTAAACCTAGAAAATTTAGGATGTGTCCTCGTGCTTTCCGTCGTTGGCTCTTAATCCATTTCTAAAATAAACTCCTGGTTAAAATAAATAAATAAATAAATATAAATAAGAACCTAGAAAATTTCAGCCCCTCTCTTTTTTTTTTAGAGAACATTGCATCTATAGGTTGGAACAATTCCCCTCGAGGTGATTGCACATTTCTAGTGGATGTAATATGTTTAAAATCTAACATTGACCTCAAGGCCAAAAATTGCCCTCCTATTCTTAGTGCATCTATTTCATCAATCTTTGGCTATGCCAAATCAAGTGTTTTCTAAATTAAAGATTCATTCCACCCAATTGACCCAACTTCTAGATGTGAAAAGAGTCGGGATTGATTTGTCCAATAATAAGTGAGGACTTCTGGTCTCTACCTCAACAAAATTGCATGGCTTCTGGGCTCATTCGTATAAGGCAATCCTTAATGCTAACTTTTCTCTTCTCTTGATGAGTTTGTTATCAAAAATCAAATATGAGGATAGAGGAGCCCTATTGAACCTAATTACTCAAATACATGCATTGATTTCCCACATATAGAAAACCTTCGCAGCTTTCATTATTTTAATCTTTAACTCTTAAAATCCTAAAAAAAACTCTCAAGACACTGAACAATTTAAGCAAGCTTTTATGATCTCAAATTTTGTCATGCTTTATTGAAACTATTTTATAAAATAAAAAAGCAAATAAGCTTTTTGAAAATGTAATTTTTATGTCAATTGGTATTTGGGAGCAAAGTTAAGACATACAAAGTCCAAAATAGTTGAGATGGGGCTACAAAGAATAAAAAATAATTTTAAAATAAATAATAATTTTATCTTTATGGAAAGGTTTGGTTCATTCCATTTGGATGTTAGTCATGGGGCATCTTGTTTTTTTAGGAAATTAGATCATATTTGTGAGAAAATAAGATATTCAGTTTATTTTGGGTTCACATCTTTTACAAAGAAAAACCAACACAAGTCTAAATTTAATTGCTCAAATACCCTCACCATTCGGATTATTGTGCTTGAATTCTACATAACAATTTTTTAGAAGATAGGAATCACATAATTGTACTTGAATTTGTTTTTCTAGAATTTGAACACAATTTTTATTATAAAAATATTAATCCCAAATCTTTGATGCAAAAGATTATATAGGAATTAACCCCTAATGTTCCATGACTATGTTTGCACCAAAACTCCTCCCAAACTGCCATTTTTAGTACAAGTACCAAATTTTTGAAAACAAAACTTTTTTTGACACATTTAACCATAGGATCTTGTAGTGTGCTGACTTGAGAACATGTGGTAAAAATTTCAGAAATTTTCACCACATGGATTGCAAGATATAAGCATTTAAATTCACTAAGATCATTTTTTTGGCCCTGCAAAAAACAGGCCAGCAATACTTCGAAAGCTCATTTTTCTATGAAAAAATGTCCAAAATGGTGGTGCTTATTTGAATTCTTTTTCCTTGACAAGTTGGACACATGCTTGAAAAATTTCAGATCATTTGGAATTGACAACATATATAGGAAAAAAATAGTAAGTAGAGAGTAGTAATATTAACAAAAAAAACTATTGTACTAAATTACACTACCCAAATTACTTCTTATTTTTTCCCTAATACTCTTAATTATAAGGACTTTAATGAATTCTATATATTTTTAATTAGCAAGGATCCAAAATTCTCCATGAAAATCATATATTTTTTATTACAAAACAATTGATGACACCGTGTATATATATATATATATATATATATATATATATATATATATAAATAAGTCGTCACACAGTTTTCTAATGCCTACTAGAAGTGTCTTCCTTGAGTTGTAGGATGGCAATGAAACTACTGAGAAACCATTGTCCTTTGTCCCCTGAGAAACCCCTATGAAATCATTGTCCTTTCAAGGAATAAATCGGATTGTGGATAGATACCTATGGTCTCAATTTTTTTCAATTTTTTCATGATTTTTTGAAATATTTTATGATAGAAAAATGGATTAGCTTCATAAAAATATAATTGCTTTTCCTATTGGTGCCTCGAAGAAAAGTTGTGCCAAATAAGCTCAAAATAGGGGAGTGGGCAATAAAAAAATTCACAAAAATTTGAATTAGAATAAAACTTTTATAGATTGTGTTTTTGTCTATATAAAAGCTTTGATTCATTGCATTTGAATAAGTAGTATGAAAGTTATTGAGAATTGTTTTTCAAGCAGTCTTAGCAACTTCTTGAGAAAATAATGTGTTGTATTCATTTTTGAACTTGATTTTCATAATTTTTCAAAAGAAAGGGTTCCACTTGGTTAAGTTTGTTTTGTTAAGACAATTTTAACCCCTAAGCGCTCAAACGACCATTTTTTGGTTGTTGCCCAACTTCGGGCAGAATTTTTGTAGAAAAAAAAGCTTTTTTTTTAATTCTTTTTTTCCCTTAAAACCATTGGGTTGTCTTTCAATATTTATATTCAAAACTAAGATCACTAAGGTTAGAAAAAAATCATAAGAGAAATAGGACAATGTGTTTAGAATTTTCTAGTGTTGAAAAACTTACTATTTGAGGAACAAATTAAAATTTTTATGACCAGATCTTATGCATTTTTTTACAATTCAATAGAAACCACTATTTTGACCAATCAAAAAAAAATTCAAGTGCTAAGGATAGAAATTGTATTTTTGGTGAATTTTTGAAGTTATATCTTTAAAATTTATTTAAAGAGAATCTGAGAATAATTTATAATTTTGACCGTATGGATATCTTCTTCTTTTTGCGCTTCACATAAACTTCTTGGATACAAACTTCAAAAAAGTTATAGAATTTATATTTTATAACACATTTGTGTTTTGTCCAAACCCCTTGGGTTTTTAGGGGTTAACAATGGAATTAGTGTGTTTCAATTCCATCTTAGAGATATAATAATTTAGATTTTCCTTCTATCTTGTACCTACATCTACATATCGATTTATGTAAGAATGAAACTTAAGTATTTTTAAGAATTTCTTTTCTTAGACTCTCAACTCAATTCTCCACTATGAACATTTAAACCTTAAAACTCTTTAGTTCAAATGATTAAAGCTAAGATGGTTCACAATTAAATACAATTAAGGTGCAAAATGAAGTTCTTTTCTTCACTTCAAACGCGTATATCTTGCAATCTGTGTGGTCAAGAAACTTGAAATTTATTCCACACATTTTCATATTGGTTAGGTGTTCTCTCCTATGGTKAGATGTGAAAAAAATATTCAAAGTTTTATTTTTTCTTTGCAATAGAAATAATAGTTTTGCGTTTTTGTTATGGAAGAAAAGATCATGGTCCTTTAAGGGTTAATAGATTTTTGTCCAAAACTCAGCTGAAGTGATTTTGGCCCTTGGATGAATAAAATTACCACACAAATTTTGTGATTTAGTCATTTTAAAGTAAAGACTTGCAATATATGGAAAAAAATGTAATGTCTAAATGGACGGAAAACTTTAACCACTAYGAACCAAGGCCATTTTTTTTGCCCCAAAACACTTGAAACTACAATTTCTATTGCGAAGAGTATAAAAACTTGAAAATTGTTATTTTTGGACACCTAATTTTAGGATCTTACACTTAACTATCATGAGAATGTATGAAATGAATTAAAAATATTTTGACTACATAGATTGCAAGATTTTTGTGTTTAAAGTGAAAAAAACAAGATTTTTTGCACTTTGAGTGACTAGATTGTGTAACTTTGAACCTTCTTAACTTCAATTTTTTGCATTGTATAGTTTGAGCTTTAAATCTTTATAATAGAAAATTGAGT
This sequence comes from Pleurozium schreberi, assembly GCA_006891605.1. Taxonomy (NCBI): domain Eukaryota; kingdom Viridiplantae; phylum Streptophyta; class Bryopsida; order Hypnales; family Hylocomiaceae; genus Pleurozium; species Pleurozium schreberi. The sequence continues at coordinate 50,280 of VACF01002378.1, read as the reverse complement.
TGAAAGTCTAAGAAAGAAATGAAATTACAAAAAATTGATTTTCATTCTATTGGAAATTGTTGAGTAGAAGTAGGTACGAGATAGGAGGAAATCTATATTAGTAGGATGTCTAAGATGGAATTTAACCCCTAAAAGACCATCGTCCCTTCGGAGGACTTGTTCTAGCAATCAAACTAAGCTAGGTGGAATTTTTTTTAATTGTAAAATTGCTATCATAAATAAATCCTACAAATTATTTTTTCGAGAGGATGCTTATTTAAAATAGCCCAAAAAACAAGATTGTCCTTGACTTTCACATAACTGATTCAAATGAAATGAATAAAAGATTTTCATGTAGAAAAAATATAATCCATGAGATTTATTTATTTTTAATTTCAAAATGTTTTAATCTTTTGGAGGTGCCCAATCTCCTTTGGTTTCAGCTTATTTGGGCATAACTTTTATTATAGAGCACCAATTGAGAAAAGAATTATATTCCCACAAAGCTAATAATTTTTTTTTATCTCCAAAGATCATGGAAAAAATTGAGACCGTAGGTACGTACCCAAAATCCAATTTGTCTACCGAAGTAACAATGGACCTTCAGGGTTTTAAAAAGTTTACACTCCTGTGTCTTACTTTGCAAGAACTGATTTTGACCAATACTATCATATTTGAGATTGTATATTATTTCTGGACTTTAAAAAAGATGCAAACTTGTATTTTGATTCCAACATTAATCGTGCAGAAATTCTGAAAAACCATATAGCATTTTATTTCTAGAGGTGGTGTTCAAAATTGTGATACTTTAATTCCCTCCAACTCAAGTACAGTAGAGTGTTACTGTAAATTAAATTAAACCAACAGTGCTGGCTTATTTTTCAATGGCCTGAAATCACTCAGTAGTAACAAATATCACTATTTGTTACGGTGCCATGTAACTTAATGTGCTTGAAGGGATGGTGAGTATAATTGTTCCCTGGCACAGAGTAATAATTCACTGACCATCACATGGCCTGTCCAATTGAATACAGTAGTACTCAAACTTCAATGTACAAATTTTTTTTCCGTTCAAATCAAGGTCATATCGACGGACACTCACCGTCTTTTCCTCTTTTCTTTTCTCTTTTGAACTTCTTTTTCTTTTTCCTTTTTCCTTCAAATTTCTATCAGTATTATGCAGCTATCCCTTAGGCTGCTGACCTGGAGCACTTCCTCCTTTTTTTTTTTTTTTTCTTTCTCGTTATTTTCCCCACCAGTCCCGTTCAAAAGTTGATTTCATGAACTCAGGACAAGTACACATTCCGCTGAAGTAGTTACGAACTGCTGATATGGTAAGCCCACAAAGTAGTAGTATGGGAGCGCCGAATATATCCCCCCAGACTCCTCCCTTGGGTTGGTGACCCGGCGTTTTGTCGTGTCCACGGGACGCGGTTCTAATCAACAATCGTCTCATAATTACTTTGCCCCTCCGTCCAGGTGGAGATGGAGAAGGAGATGGGTGTGGGCGTTGGGCTTGGGCTTGTTGTGGGTTGGCCTTGGGCGTGGCCAAGAGTGAGTTGGGTTTTTTTGGTTGTTGCGTGCCGGGCGAGGTCCTTGTTTGGGCCAAGGCATGCGCTTTTAGAATGCCTCACTGGCTCAGTCAAGGCTGCAGGTGGGGGTGGGATTGCGAGAGTATTGATGGAAGGGATGCTGGTACAATGCTGCGACTGCTGTACAGATGCAGTGCTGCGTTGCCATGGGAAAAAGGTGGAATATGGTAACCTAAAAGCTTGGGTGAAAGACCAAAAGACCCCGCTCTAGTCTGGAGACTTTCACAGTTCTTTTGTTTTTTTTCCTAAACAAATGAAATTGAATTTCATTGCAGAGTTTTTTTGTTTTTGATTTTGTTTTGGGGAAACACGTGGACAATTCCCATTGATAAGAAGGAAGGGTAGCAGGGTACAAGAGAACCAGAGGGGAGCCCAGGTGGGATTCTTTTTCCATTACAGAGTTCATTGCACAGTTTCACCAGACTGGTCGGAAAGCCTGGCTCAGTGAGTTGACCCCGCCCATAAGCATAATTTGCACCTTCCTGGACTCCAGTAAGTTAAGTTAACTCCAGTACTTAAGTTAACTTAGTGCAGAACTCAACCCCCCAGAGCTGATCAGCTCAGAGCTGATTGAATCCCCTGTCCCCCTACAAACATTCTCTTTCACTATTTTTTTAGGAAACAAATGAAACGAAATTTCATTGCAAAAGAGGACCAAAATACGGAGCCACCAGCCACATTGAGTGGCCTGGTGGGTGATGCAGCACAGGGGACTTCCTAGGAGGATTCCAGTCAGCACATTTTTTTTTTCTGGTGATTTGTCATCAATTTGCACCAAGGTAATGGGTCGTACACAAAGTCTTTGGAACATAAATAGTAAAATTTTGGATGAAATGAACAAAAAAAACATCAAATTTTAAAAAAAAACTTGGATGAAATCGTTGGACTGTGGATGAAAATAAAATTTTAGGTATGTACTAGTGTGATATTTTCTATTCACAATGTGGGTGGATGTTGAAATTTGGAGCACCACTTTACCATTACATATCACCACTTTGGCACTTCATAAAATGCAAGAAAAAGAGAAAAAGAAAAAAGAAAAACTGATCCCAGTATGTTCCTACAGTATTCTATTCTCTCTTTCCCTAGTTTGGTTCCCCCTTTGACTGCTGCTGCTGCTCCTGCAGCTTCAATTGTCATTCCTTCCTGCCCTGCAAGCCGACCCTTTGCTCTGCTGAGCCTGCTTGGCTTGCTCAGTACAGTAAGTTATTGTAGTGTGACATGTCCATCCCAGACATGTGATGTTGACGCCCATCAAAACTTCATGAACATTTTAAAAAGTAAAAAAAAAAGAAAAAAACTTCATGAACTAGGATTCTAAATAAGTGAAGGTGAGTTATTAACTTCAGGTTTCTTTGGGGGGAGGGGCGTCCATTCATGTCAGCTCTAGCTAGCTACTGTACTGAAACAGAATAGTTGCTTCCTTTAAAAAAAAACTAAGGTAGAACCACCTATTACCAACCAAATAAGGAATTTGGACGAATCTAAAGCAATGAAATGCAAGGTAAATATTTTTAGAGGTGTGTTGATAAAACTGATGAGGATTGCAAAAACTTTGGTAATTTTATCGTATGAATTGAAATTACTATGAATTTTGAAAGGCTAAAAGTGCTTTGGACCCATAGCCGATCTCTAGACTCTTCCAATTCCAATCATTCAAAAAACTACTTTTCCACTTATTGCTTCCTACTTTTTTTTTTGCACTACTTTTGGAACATGTATCATGAACTTTTAGTCCCAAGTTTGAAAAGATGAAAAAAAACCATTCTAGCCTTGGTTGGAAATAAGTCAATCTATGGCTGGCTATGGGGCATTGGTTGGTAATGGGTGGTTCTACCTTAAACAGAGAAGCTAGGGCCACTTGGGGCTGGTTGTATGTTATGTTTATTGGCAATGACATTCTGTTTCATTTGTAAAAAAAAAAGCTCATGTTGGAGTTTTTTATTTATTTATTTTGAACAAATGGAAGAACCATTGTATTAAAAAAAAATAACACGAGATAGCCATGCCATGGCTCGGCAATGAATAGGAATGAGTATAGACAAACAATCGAAACCACAAAAACAAACTAACTAAAGGTGCACGGAGGGGGGTTGATAGTGTTCCACACCACTTGTGATCCATCTTTATGCCCTAAAATAGGTGAATGGAGCCAGATGTGGTCAAAATTGTCCTAGATGATAGAGGCATGGCATTATCGTTGATGAGCAAGAAAGCTAGCCTTCGGCTATGTGCGCATCCATAATCTAAAAATGCGCCCCTTTATAGATTTTCCTTATGCCCACAAGCTCAAGAAATATGGTAGTACTCCCGATCGATCATTTACCACTTCCAAGGCAAACCGCCTATTTTAGGCCCACATGCGCGTCTCCAATTCACCCAATGCGTTTTTGGCTTTACATTACCTAGGAGACTTCAAGATTTACAAATCATGCGAACGCTTATCCGAGGTAGTACTCTTTGGAGTATTTGGATTTTTTGCAACAACAAGGTATTCACTAATCATCAATGGCCTCAAGACTTTACATAGAAATCCATTTGGGATAGAGGAATCCTCTATCCCAAGAAGCAATAGTTGCAAGTTATGTCAACACCTGGTGCAATCCGGGTGTGCCAAGAGTGAACAGCTATTGTGTTGTGCCACACAAACCAAACAAATGTTGCTTCCTTCATTTGCCGGTTATTGTGCCAAACCTCTCTCCAGTCTAGAATAAATGTAGTTGGAAGAGTACTTGGCCATTTGGATGGTAAGGTGGAAGTACCCAGAAACATCAATAAAAACAATTCAGCATAGTTGGAGTCATTTTTTCCTGAAAAATATATTTTTGTAGTATTAGTGAGTGAAAATCATGAATTAAAAAAAATCGGATGTTATAATTTCTATGATTTTTCAAAGCGACGGCTTCCTAAACCACTTAAATTGTCCCATAGGTGCATCCAAATCTAAACTCTACAAAAGTTAGTTGTCAACAAAATCAAAGTTAAGTATGTGTCCTTAACATGTGTTAGCCCATTAGAATTAAATATTTGGAGGACACATTCACCAAAGTCTAGGGACACAATAGAATGACTCTAGGGCCCATCATTAGGAACATGTGTGAGAATGGGTGCTCCCACCTTATGGTCCGCTTTGGTYGACAATGTTTACGCAATAATTGACTGCCAATTGTTGTGGTATATGACTATCATAAATGGCATATTCTCTCCCTTGTTGGAGGTTTTTCCTTGAAACAAATGGACCAATTCCATTGATAGGGGAAAAAGTGCATCAAACCAAGGGAACAAGGCCCATGCAGAGGGATTTTTAAAATTTCAACAATCAACACATTTTCAATCTAGATAGTGTTGGAGTTTGATATGAACTAACTTAACCTTGGAGAGCTCTAATGTCCATTTTCTGGACAATGAACATATTGAAACTAAAGTTTCATCCTCCTAAATTGTGGAGATACTATATAAAGTTGTTGTTCTATCTAAGGGTTGGATTTGGTGTTACTAGAGTACATATTTATCCAAAATTATCAATGTGCAAGTATATCAAGTCATTGACCAGGCCAAAATTGCATTGACTTTAGTTCAAAACTGGATTGGCCAAAACGAGGTCATAGATTTTAAGAACACAAAAATTTCAAAAAATGGCCATGTCAGAAGAACCTCATTTCAAATCTATTCCAACAAATTCTACTCCAAAAATGCTTATATTTTGTTTGTTCTTGAATTTAGAAGGAATTTTGAAATTTTGCTTTCAAAATTTATAAAAAGAAAAGTGGGCACTGAATGGCTTCTCCTTCCTTCCTGCCTGCCTGCGTTTTGGTGTTGCCAATGTTTTTTTGCAGACAATGATAAACAAAACAGTCATTTTCCACACGTCCAATCGGCTTACTTACAAGCCATGTAAGTTGCACATTCCCCACCAACTCAATGCTCTTGGACCAGAAACACTGAATTTTCGCAGGGTGCAGCAACTCAACTCAGTGAGGGGGGTAACTTAACTTAACAAGGGAAGGTAAAACTTAACAGCTGCCTGCCTGCAAAACTCCAATCACTCCATTCAATCTAACTTACCGGACCAGGAAAATGTGAAATGGCGTAACTAAGATGGGCAGTAACTTTCCAAGTAAAGTTTCGTACTGGCAGTCTGGGTGCACTGAAGGAGTGAGGATTGGGGCGATTAGGAAAGGGACTGAGAGCATGGATGGAACTAATAAGTTGTTCCAGGATGACTTGAAGGGGTTGTCAGTGTCCCGGCCGGGCAGGACCCCTTCCCTTCCGTTCAGTTCCTTTCTTTCAAAGTTCTGTCATCAACCCAAAAGGGACCGGTGTGGGAGGCCAGTCAAGCTCACTGCAAGTACAGTACAAACCCTGCTCAAGAAGAAGAAGAAAAAAAAAAGAAGAAAGAAAAAAAAAGGTTTAGGGGGAAGCTTAAGATAAGAAGGTAATAACAGTCAAAAGATTAATTGGAAGGGAATAATGTGTGTTTGCACTTGGTGTTGGGGGCGGGGGTGTTTGGAATGTGAATCTGGTCAAGAAGTAGGTCTCAATTCATTCCTAAGATCACTCTTCAACATCAAGTGGAAACACACCTTTGGGGCCTGAGGCACCCTCTTTGAACTCATTTGCACTCAAGCCGTAGCTGGTCTATGGTGTACAAAATCAAATGAACTAGATTTTGTCCTGATTTAGGAGTGTGAAAGGAATGCAAACTTATTTTGTTAATCATTTTGTTTTGGTTTCACATGACTATGAGGACAAATGGAAACTTTTTGTGAGATTCAAATTCCCTCCTAGCTCACTAAGATTCCCTCTCCGAGAGTTCAATATTGATTCAAAATCAATATTGTATATATAAAGGCTTGTTAGATGAGCRATTTCCATGCCTTCCTATTTTGTTTAGACCTTGCTTTRAGGTAGATCGTTGGCTTTGAATTATATCCAAAATTTAAATTATAATGACCAAAACTGGAAACCTTGACCCYAAAGGGTTAAATGCCAAAGGGGACATACTTAACTTAGATGGACAGATGTTGTCATGGCTTGCTTGCCCTATCTTTTGATGAGGGGAGCAGGCAAGCAGGTTGATTGGCTAATGCCGAAATTATCTTAGAGGTGGGGAAAGTGTTACATTAACTTAAAAACAAYTGAAACTGTCCTAATTGTAAGCAAATTTTGAAATTCAATGCTATTCAAAATTAACCCTACAGGACTGAGGCTCATTTCAGACACAAATTGTGAAAAATTGCCACACTTTAGGGCAATGATAAAAAAAAAAGTTTTATTTTTTAAAATTCAACCGTACAAATTTATACTAGACTACTATGGAAATGTGTGGAAAAAATTTCAAAAACTTTGACCGCATAAATTTTAAATGGACATTTGCACTTTGACCAAAAATGTATAACACTTTATCATCCAACTTTTCAAATGGACATTCTACATGATTTCTTGAAGATTTGGATGAATGAAAAGTAGTAAATTATAAATATATGGGACATGTTTACATAATGCATTGTTCAAAATTTAATCATTTTTTTCATAAAGATTAAATATGTATTAAACCAAGGTATCAAAGCATGATATTATGGATACCATGGCTTTTYGACAAACATATGCCTAAATTATAGTTGACCTAAGGTGCCTCTATAAGTAGTACTTTGTGTCAAATTMTATTGTGTCAAAAAACTTTTGCAATTGCCAACTCAAAGACCTAATCAAAATTTAAACAACCTTGTACAATTAAACGTKAAATTACGCACGTTTTTTGGATTTCATTCCTTAACTGAATCTTTTGATGTATTTGATGTAGGATTGACTTCAACTCGGCAGATTGGGCAAACCTTATTATCTTGCATCCACTGCACCAAGCACCTAAAATGATAATCATGATTGCAAGGCAATGTAATGATCTTGTCCCCACATTCAAATTCATAGGCCACATTTGTATGAAAAAATGTCCAAAATGGTGGTTGGTCTTTGAATTCATCCTTCAAGGCAAGCTGGTTATATGATTAAAAAATTTCAAATCATTTGGAATTGTACAACATGTAGGAAAAAAATAATAAGTAGAGAGAAGTAGAGAATGATTTAAAATACTAAATTGTAAACAATTTATTTATGAAATTGAAAATTGCCAATCCCAATGGTTGAAATGTTGTAATAAACAATCCACACCCAATATTTTGATTTCTTTTTCAAAATTATTGAAAAATGAGTTAAATAAAGGACTTCAAAGTTTATTTTAGCGTAGAGATTCCACGATTGCCAGCAAACAAAAACTCTTCATAACTTTTGACTCGTTGATCAAAATGGAGTAATTCAAAGCTTCTCATGTACATATCGTTGTAGATAATCATTTTCGAATTTTTATTTCTGAAAAAAGTCATTTTTTCAGACCTGCCCGCCGACCACTAAAAATCACATATCATGCAATAACTTTTTAACGATGTAGTCAAATGTTATGAAAACTACTGGGCCTTAAAGCTACTCCTCGGACACATGTTGTGTAAAAACTTCAAAGAAAAATAATGAAAACTCTATTTGTAATGAACTGCCCCAAATCGCTATGTTGCCAAAAAACGCAGTTTGGTCCTTTAGGGGTCAACCATTGAGTAAATCAAGAACAAATTTATTTATTGCAAGAGCCAGCCATTGTCTTTCATTTCCTCCCATCCCTTTACAAGTTGCAAGTGCATGGATTTTGGGAGACCTATGGTCACAAATAGGTGCCTATACTCCAAATTTTTGAAAACTCATATGTAAATTCAAATTTTCTTGGAAAAATATGAAATCAATTTTGCTAAGTTCCACATCCACCCATCTTCATTTGAAAAATGAGCTAAAAGTATTTCTGCCTACGAAAAACTATGAAAAAATCAAACCAACCCTTAAATGGTTGCTTGTAGAGCACACTACCTATAAACAAAAATAATGGGACTTTCACTTACTGATGGATATTTTTTTCCTTCTTTCTTTTCAAACAAATGAAATAGATATTTTTCTTCTTGAAGCACATGAACAAATTCCATTGCAAAGGAAAAAGTACAGAGAACCAAAGGTCAAGGTCTCAATGACTTCTTTTTTTTTTCTAGTTTTTCAAAGAATCCTACAAGCCAAAGTCCACAAGCAAGCTAAGGTAGAGCATCTCATTGTGGTCAGATGACCCATAGTGGACAATTGATGACCCTCATGATGGGTTTTTAGGCCATAATCAACGTCTAACTTGACACCCAAGGAGTGATTAGAAGCACACTACTTTTTGAGTGTAAATCATTGTAGGAAGTGGCTTTTCAAGGGCCTTCCATATTAGAAACTATTGTGACCGCTTTAGGTGATTAAGATGAGCATATTGGATACAATTTTTGTTGGTTATCAAAGTAGCCTATTGACTCTTTTGGGCAGATCACTTCCAAAATTCATGACAAATTCTTACTTTGTCTGAAAANGACAGGCCTTCTTCTCAATTTGGCAGATTCATGTCAGTCTGCTTTCAGCCTCTTTCAAACTGCGGGTTCTTAGTTCCTGCAGCTCTCATGTGGTCCAAACTCTCGTGGGCAACTAAAACACTAGAGAACAAACAAACAAGGAAGAAGCCAATATGACCAAAAAAAAAAAAACTTCCGTAGAATGATCATCATTGAGAAGCACAATGTTTAGATCCTTTCGGTGCAAGTACTACTCATTGTTCCCTTGTGCATAACTTTGTCAACTCTTGTACGAAACAAACAAATGGAAGCTCCTTCATTGAAACGATTGTGTAAGATATTTGGATTTCCGCGAAGAGAGACAAAAAATTCGAGAAACTTCAACTACAYGAACTGAGCATGGGAACCTGTGTGTTCTCAAGGTACGCGCTAGTAGTACTCATTGGCCTCAAAACAAATAATGTAGCAAATGTAGTCAACATAGTTTCAGATGTCATGCATGTATGAACAAAGCTCTATCTAGTTGATGGTGTTCAATTTGAGGTTTTTTCTAATTGAATTCCTTAACCCCTAAAGTTCCTTGACTATGTTCTCACCAAAAATGCTTCAAAACTGCCGTTTCTAGTATAAGTACCAAATTTTTGAAAAATATCATTTTTTGACACATATAACCGTAGGATTTTGTAGTACTTTAGTTTGAGAAATTGTGGAAAAAATTTCAGAAATTTTCACCATGTAGATTGCAAGATATTAGCATTTGAAGTGCAAGAACTCATTTTTTAGCCCTCTGAAAAACTGGGAAGCTACACTTCACAAGGTCAGATCATTATGAAAAAATGTCCAAATTGGTTGTGCTTCTTTGGACTCATTCTCCAAGGCAAGTTGGCTACATACATGAAAATTTTAGATCATTTGGAATTGTACAACATATAGGAAAAAAATAGTAAGTAGAAAGAAGTAGAGAATGATTCAAAATACTAAATTGTTAATAAATTAGTTATAAAATTTTAAAAAAAGTCAAATACAAATGGTTGAATTGTTGTAATAAACAATATACATCCAAAAGCATGATTTTTTTTCAAGAATATTGAAGTTTCAGTAAAATGAAGGACTTCCAATTTTTTCTTGGTGCAAGGATTCCATTACTGCCGGCAAACTAAAAAGCCTCATAACTTTGATCTCACTATTGAAATGCAATGAGTCAAAGATTTTTGAGTACATGTAAATATGAAGAACAAATTTCAAATTTTTTTTTCTTATAAATTTTTTTTTTCAGATCTGCCTAGACTGCCTAGACTGCCCGAGTTGAAAAACAAACAACATATTATGCAATAACTTTTGACTCATATTTCCAAATGTCATGAAATTTAGGTCCCTCTACCATAGTCTCTTTTCATAAAAACATGGATCAATCTATACAAATAGTGCCATGTTTTTTAAAGATTTATTCTTTGCAATTTAAAAGGTGGATTTAAAATCTTGCAAATCTTTCTTTATAAAACTCAAACAACAATGACTATGGTTGAATCCATGGTTTTAGAAAGATCCTTGAAACCAATTACCCAGTACAATGAAAAAAAGAATTCTAATTGAGGTCAATGATGCATTGATTTCCTCGGTGCATGAAATAGTGAGGGACATGGCTGAGCTCATTAGTGACCTCAAAAGTTTTTTGAATCTACTAAACTTGAATCCATTAAGAGGACCTACCTTGACATTATATATTGAGAATGGTTTGAGAAGATAATATGCTTGATTTATAGCCACTATTGTTTCAAAGGCGGAATACGATAGGAAGTCCATAAGTGTCCATGTAAAGGCTGAAAATTAGTTAATTTTGGGAGTTTAGTCTTTTTGAATTATTTTGTAGTAAATTTTTTTTAAAGACAAAAGAAATTKGCATCTAACGTAAGTCATTTCATATTTTCTAAAGCTTTGTGAAATTATTTATGAGTTCTTGAAGTTGAAATGCAATGATCCCCACTAGTGTCTACCTCTTGAAATGTACACTATTTGAACATTGATGAAGCAATGAAAAAGAAAAATGCAAAAATAGTGTACTACGTACATTTCAGGAGATGGATATTTTTTAGAGTCCAAGTGCTCTATAAAMCTCCTTTCTTAYAGATAGAAGAGCAATGCATTGCCCCAAATCCTAGGCTTGTAGAGTGTTCCATGGGATATTTCATGGGGCACTTTGTCTATGGTATTGTAAAGATGTTCTATGATCGTTGTGTTCCTAGGTACATATAGTTTATTGAATTAGGATAAGAATTTGTATGGTGCAAGATCCTTCTACATCAATTTAAACAAATGTTGGGTGAATGTGACTATTAGTATAAACATTTGAATCAATTTTAGACAAAATTTTGGACAAATATAGATGAGAGTAGGATGAAAAAATAGATGAGAATCCTTTGAGACGGTCACATCAGGAAAGTACCCCCCCATTGAAACAATACTGTTTTAATGGGTTCACAGTCCAACTTTGAAAATGTACTGGTTTTTCCAAGGGAGGCATTCTATTTGTATGTATTAGTACTGATGCTGTACTACAACTACACATTTTCAAAGTTGGACTGTGAGCCCATTGCAATAGTACAACATTAGTACCAATGTAATGGGGTGTTAGTTCCCAATGGTATGCAAACAATGTAAGCAACATTCTTTGGATTTTATTTGTACTTAAGTGTATTGCTATGTTTGCTATGTTAGTTACCATTGCAAATTTATATAATTTCCAAAATTAGTCTTCCCCTGTTCCAAAATGATCTCCTAGTTGAACAAAATGTTTGGGACTAAGGCTGAAAATAATAATATTTCAACACATTTTTAAGAAGTATTTCAAAAGAAGTTCTTATCCATCCATTGAATCTTCAAGAACACAAATGATCATTTTTGAACAACCGGAAGATCATTTTGGGACCAAAAAAATTTAGGGGGAACCCGAAAGATCATTTTGGGATTTAGGGAGTACAAATTAGCCTTATTATATTACGGAGTATATAGCAAGGCACACTATTCAACTAGCTCATTTAGTAGCTTCTACGCCAAGATGATCATCATTTCAACAAAGTGYCCTGTTTAAGCATTTATTGGTTACAACCCAAATTATAATTTTTTGGGGGCACCAAAATGTCTAAGCAAGGTGCATTTCCTTCCTGTTTGCTAGTAAGACTTATATTGTACCGTACAACCCAGTACCTTACCTTAGCTGCAATTGAATGGCAGTTGAAACTCCTGCATGGCTACAGTGCCATTCCCCCTTCAGTAGTGGACACCAACTGAACCCAAAGGAGATTGAACCATAGTATTTTTTAATTTTTTAATTTTTAATTTTTTTTATCATTCCCAAGTAAATGGGGCAATGAATTGCAAATAAAAAAACAGAGGGGATGGGGGGGGGGGATCTATTGTGAAAACGAGCACAAGGGCATGTTATTAGAAACGACAACATATGGCCGTGGGGAGAAGTGTACCTGCAAAGGCCCAAAAGGCAAAGGTAAAGGCAAGTGAAGGAAGGAGTGAAGGCCAGCTTGACGGACGGACGGAGGGAGCGAGATCTTTTGGGGAACGGGGTTCCCTTCACGTCTTTTGGTGCAAGTTGATATTGGCGGATCCTCCCGCCTCCTCTTTTGTCTCATGTTGGCTGGGTGGGTGGGCCCCTGCAGGTGCAGCTGCACTCGCTCAAACCAGCCAATGCTAATTGCGGCAAATCTGGAGCAAATCAACCCAGTGTGAAGCACACTCCACCCACTTCAGGGGCCTCTGGCAAAGTTCGAGTGAAAACAAACAACAAGACCGACATTGGTTTGCCTGCACGGCCGTAGTTCTAAAGACTTACGAGATGTGAAAAAAAAAAAAAAAAAAAAAGAAGAAGGGTCTTTGGAGGTTTTGCCTTTGGTTTAATTGTATTGTTTCCTCTTTCAATGGAAATTGTCCATGTGTTTCAAAAAAAAAGGGGGGGGCTTATTAGGTACAGTAGAACCTTCCTAACTCAATAAGATTGGGATTGGTTTGTATGTTAGATAAGAGAGGTTATTCCATTAGGGAGGGGCATGATCTTCACATGTAGTTCATATTGTTAAGCCGGCAGCGATGATCAATGTTATCTGACAGAACTTTATCGAGTTAGAGAGGATTGAGTTAGGGAGGTTGTACTGTAATGGTAACCTAGGACTTTAATTTAGTTAGCCCCTAAATGCCCAAAGGCGTTTTCGAGCTTCTTGGAATTTGCTCTGAAAGCCAACATCTTAGTAAGTTTGATCAATTTTTTTTTTAAGTGGTAACCGTATAAACTCAAAGTAGACATGCTAGAGATTACATAGGAAAAGAAAACACAACAAAATCACTTATGGGTTGAAAGATTAGAATGTTTGATCATGAGGGTGTTAAAACTGTGAAAGTGATTTGAACTCTTCGATTCTCTTTTCACATGTCAAATTCTAAAAGATTGGTCACCAAAAAAAATGAGCTTAAAGGGCACAACATGTGCAACCCCAGTCAATTTATGACTTCTCCAAATGTGCTCTTCAATTTTTTTAGATGAATTTTCAGAAGTGATTTCTTCTCCAAGATCTTGTGTATTTGAGGCTCATTTCCAAGGCTCAACACATAAAAATAAGATTTGCAATAGACACCCGTGCACAAAATCTTGAATAGAAAATCATGATCATTCATTTTCAAAATCGGATTTTTGATGCTAAGACTAGACTGATGTTGCTTTTTTGAGTGAAATTCACTCAAAAGCAATGAGTTATTTTTACAAGGAATATTTGGCAAAATATTCTTGCTCTTTAGTGGATGAAATCATTGATTTGCTACTAAATCTTGAGACAATATCGCTCTATTAGCTAAAATGAAAAACTTTTTTTATCTAGCTTTAAACGTTATAATCTTTCAATCTGTGAAGTCAAAGTTTTTGAAATTTGTATGGTTGAATTTGAAATTTATTTTTTATTTTTTATTTTTTCTCACTTCCCTAAAAAGTGACATTTTTTCACAATTTGTGCCCAAAATGAGCCTCAGTCTTTCATGGGTTAAGGTATGTTCTTGACCTCTCTTAACTAATTTGGGATCTGTAATTGCAAATATGAACTCCAAATTTGCAACTTTTATCATGTGTGAAAATAAAAGATATCAGAGTTTTCCCCAGGGTAAATTCAGCATGCTGATCATACTTCATGGGGCAAGACGTTAAATCCTCCATTTGAAGTGGGCCCAGAAGGATTCACCGAGGATAAAAGTAAAAAAAAGCCCCCTATTTTGAGCCGTGTCTAGGGTATGTCTTAGACCTCTCTAAGCTAATTTGGAGTCTCTGATTCCAAATATGAATTCAGAATTTGCTAAAAAAAATTTATATGAAAAAAAGAAAATTCCAACGGGTTTTTTTTTTTTCTTTTTTTTTGACACAAATAAAGGTTGACCTTCATTGCAAAAGATAAAATATAGCACCCAGCCGCAAGCGGCCTGGGAGGGTTAGAAGTTAGGAGCTAACTAGAGTTGAAGGTGGACGCCCACCTGGTGCGGCGCAGCCGCACCAAGGGGCGTGGGGAGTCTATGGAAATTCCAGCGTTTTTACCCAGGGTAGTTCCAGCCTGATGGGCCCCACTTCAAATGGAGGATTGAACGTCCTGCCTTCATGGGACGGGTTCAGTTTACTGGCCTCCATTTTCATTTTCATTTTCATTTTCATTTTCATTTTCATTTTCATTTTCATTTTCATTTTCATTTTAACTTTAACTTTTCATTTTAATTTTAACTTTTAATTTTAACTTTTAAATTTAAAAATAAATTCACACCAGAGTGGCCTCCATTCTGGACGCTCTGCTTGTTCCTTTTTCATGGGAACTTGGGAAGGTAGAGTACTGTACAAGCAGACATTAAGTTCGCTTTGCTGCAGCCACTCAGTCTTTGGGTTTCTTCAAAGACATAAACTTACAGACATTTACTTCCAGGGGGGGACAATCTGAAACATGGGTACCTTGATGCCAAGGGAGAAGCAAAAGGCCGGGCAAAGCTGGAACTCTACGTAGGCATGTCTGGGTACTTAGGAGCAGGGAAGGCAGAAGAATACTGTACCACTGCCGTTTAGGGCTCAAAAGGTATAAAACTGAACTTAAAGTAGTCTTCACTAAGAAGCGCCCATGCTTTAGAAGAAATCATGACACATAGGTACATTTTGCTTTCTTCAATGTGCTAACAATGTACATCTCAAGAGGTGGTGATCACTTTTAAAGACCAATGCATTTCAACTTCAAAAATTTGTAACTAATGTAGTTGGATGCTTGTATCTTACCTCTTGCAGTAAAGGGTCAACTCGTTTATTTTTGTCAAAAATAAATAATAAATAAAAATTGTATCTAGTTTCATATAGGTTCAAAAAATATGAAACAACTTGGAATAATTTAGATGTCAATTCTATTTTTCTTCCTACAAAATGTTACAGAAAAGCATTTCAAGGAATTTAGCTTCCTCCCAAAGGCAATCAACTCTTAAATTCTAAAGGACCAACATGCGTTTTTTGGCTACATAGAAATTTTGGGGCGGTGCATGTGACTAGAGATTTCCATATTTTTGGCTCAAATTTTAATAGAAGGCGGGGACGAGGAATATTTTCCATGTGCACTAAATTTCATAACATTTTAAAATATGAATCTAAATTTATGGCCAAATATGTTACTTTTTGAAAATAGCCAATTTGGAAAAATTAGAAAAAATCACTTTATTCATAAACAAAAAACTTGATATTGATTTTCTAGGGTTATATATGCGTGGAAAGCTTTGAATCATTCTGTTTTCATCAATGAGTCAAAAGATATGGGGGGGTTCTGTTTGCAGGCAATTATGAATTGTTTACTCTAAAATAAACTTTAAAGTCCATTATCTCACTCAGTTTTCAATATTTTTTGCAAAAACAACAACATTGGATGTACACTGATTAAAAAAATATTGCAACCATAGGGATTGGCATTTTTCAATTCTGTAATTCAATTCTTAACAGTTTATTATTTTCAATCATTCTCTATCACCGTCTACTTACTATTTTTTCCTATATGTTGCAAAATTCCAAATGATCTGAAATTTTTTAAGCATGTGGCCAACTTGTCTAGGAAATAGAATGCAAAGAAGCACCACCATTTTGGACATTTTTATCATAGAAAAGTGAGCTTTTGAAGTGCAGCTGCCTTGTTTTTCAAAAAATCTCCATTTTTAATATTCAAGCTCTCCATTCTCGAGAGCCATTTGTGCCAATGTAGCAAGTACCAGTACAAACTTGGACCAAGTACAATAGGAAAATCATCCACAAGATGAACTTCACCACTAGTTTGTCTTCTTGTAGTCATTTTTTCTAGTCTACGTGGCCAAAGTTTCCACTAGCAAAAGCCTTTGGCCCTTTTGGGAAAACTCTTTTTCAACAATTTCTTCTAAATTCATTTGAGTTTGGATCAAAGGAGAGGATACTTTTGCATTCACATAAATTGCATGTGAAAAAAATTGAATAGGACCTTGCTCAAGAATCAAATCACTATGCTATAACGAGAAATTGATCTTCTTGTGGCATACTTGTATGTTTTGTTTTGAAGAAAAGAATGTTCAAGCAATGGCCATTGTATTTCTTTTGTAGCTCCCGCCTAACCAAAATGAAAAACAAAATTTTGGTTACCATTTGTATTAGAGTAAAGTTGTTTTCATTGCAATACATACAAGAATAAAGACAAATAAGTAAGGAAAAATAATTAAGTTATGTATCCATTGAGGAACCCTGTGGATTGTGGAATGACCTGAATGTTTAAAGCTCAAGGGCAATCTGGATCTCACCCTACATGACCTAGTTGTAAAGGAAGAAATTACTCAAGTAAGTCAATATGATAACCTACAAGCGAGGGGGCGATTCAAACTACAAAGCATCAATGTAGTTCATGTAACCTAATACTTGTGTGCCTGAGGCTTGAGAGGCATATTAAGACGGTTTAGGGTTCTTGTGAGCTCATGTTGATTTTCAAGGTTCATTTTGGGATTTCTATATAGACATATATAAGGTCAATTTTGCATCCAAAGAGTGCCTTTGAAGCCACAACCAGAATGTTGGAATGAAGCCAAGACAAATGGTGAAATGCAACCACGACAAAAATGGTGGAATGAAGCTAAAATGAAAATAAAAGGATTTCAAAGTCATATGACTAAAAATATTTTGTGTCTATAACCCTAGAAATTGACGTGGAATTGAAGATTCTTAATTTATATTGTATTTGGCATGTTTTACAAAYGTTACAGTTATGTGACATTGAATGTTGGAAACCTTGGAATAAAAAATCGATAAAAGATAGGAATATAAAGGTGAAGTTTATGAGTTGGTGAAGCTTTTGCTTAAGTTGATAAATGGGTTTGAAATATGATAATGTTTTGGAAATTTTATGTGTAGAAATTAAGGTTTGGAAGAATTTTAATTTGATTTTTAATATGTTTTGAAATACTTGACAAAAAAAATGGTTTTAGAGTGGATGTCAAGGACATTTCAAAACTTTCTAGATAACTCAGTAGTATTCTAGCTTCTTGTAGAAGCTTTTATAGTCTTTCAAAAGCTTCTATAAACGTCCAGAAGCTTCCATGCAATTCTAGAAGTTTCTATAGAGTTTTATAAGTTCTTGCAAGGACTTGGACCCATAATACAAATAGGAGGCAAGACCGAGGAACTTTTCTCTTTTGCCAATACTAGTTTTGGAGAAATCTTTTAGCGTTGCCTTGTCTTGTATCTTGTCATGTTATCGATCTAGTGCAATATGTTTTTGTAAAAGCTATTCTTATATATTATTTCACTTCTTGTTTTCTAGTTCTTGTGTCTCAAATAGTGGAAATGTTTTTGTTTGCATCTTGTTGTARAAAAATAGAATAGGAATGTGTTGATGATGATAAATCCTTGTGGTTAGGTAATCTTTGTAAACTACTCTATWTAATTGTTTTGAACTTCTTGTAGATTGTATTTGGAGATGAATCATGTTTTTTTTGTTTTCAATTTATTGAATTCAAAGGAACTTCATAGAAAAAAAAATCTAAATTATGAAGTTTTTGAATTTGTTGAATTACARAGAGTGAAAYTGCCAATATTCTTTATTTATTTGATATACATGTAGGTCATGTTTAGGATATGAGAGCTTTTAGTGTGTTTCTTCAATAGTAATTTTTACCAAATTTTCATGCTCTTAGAATTTCAWGTGAAGAGTGTCTATGATGTCTACAATACATGCTCATCTCAATCRAAAATTATTTGGTGGTAAAATAGTTTATACTAGAGCATTTTAAAACACATGCAATGTATATAATGTACTAATTAATTAGTGTCATTTGTTGTGTCTAGAAAGCATTGGTTCTTATATTTAGTAATTCAATTAATTTTCTACGGCAACATCTTCATTTGAATAATTCTCCTCCTTTTGGTGTCTATGTTGGCATTATTTTCACAAGGATGTCTCCTATGGTAGTTGCTTAATCCAAAATTTATGATGTGCATTCTACATGTATCTCCATGTATGAGAGTGCCCATGAAGTACATTTCTATGAAGATCCAAATTTTGCATTTGC
Source organism: Pleurozium schreberi (assembly GCA_006891605.1). Taxonomy (NCBI): domain Eukaryota; kingdom Viridiplantae; phylum Streptophyta; class Bryopsida; order Hypnales; family Hylocomiaceae; genus Pleurozium; species Pleurozium schreberi. Next base: position 31,709 of record VACF01002378.1, on the reverse strand, counting down.
ATAAGCTTATAATCCTAAGCAACCTTCTCAAAAAACTTTGTTTGTTTTGGTGAAAGAGAATGCTCAATTTCTAATCCTTACATCACATTCAAATTTTGTTCTTGATAAATTTGTAGTCCTCTTTGTATTATATATAAAAATAACCTATGACTTAGATCTCACTCATTCACTTTGTTTTATCCATCTATCTTGTTATATTGTTTTTTTTCACAACAAGTAATAATTGCAATTTAGTGTTTGCATTTGACAAAGTTATTTTGGATATGCTCACATTGAATAGCAAGTTTTTTGTGTCATCTCGAATGATTGATGCCAATACTTGGGATTGTTCATCATCATCTCCACAAACATATATATAGTAGAATTTCTAATAATCTTCACTCTTTGAAYTAATAAAACTCTCCAGACTAATGTGTCAAACAGTCCGTGGTCTAGCCCACATACAAACAACATGAGAGCAAATGACCCTCCTTAATTTTAATAACTTTTTTGCATAAATGTGTTAGACCGGTTCAGGCCCCCTAACTTATTAGAAATTCTACTGTATGTAGTTTCAATTTTTATTTTGCAACTATGTGCCTATTGACATGTACCAATATTGTTTTGAATTTATAAAAAAATATTTTGAGAACTTTAAGAATGTTTTCAAGATGCCAATTATGAAGATCCTTGTATATCAGTTGTCCTAGTTGATGGCATTGAAGACGTTTCAATCAAGGTACATAACCCTTGTACTACTTATGCACGCACAYATTCTTGGAAAAATTCCTGACATTTATAAATGTCCTTTGGAGACTTTTCTATCTCAATTATGCACCTAATGGTACAACATTCAAACTTAGAGCAATTTCATACTAGCCATCAATTGAAACCTTATGTGGTATATACTTCACTCTAAATATCAGTGCATACCAAATGTCGAGGTTTTAACTAATGAAAATTTCAAAGAAAGCAAAGGAAAACTCTACTCGTAGTGAGCTGCCCAAAAAATCTATAATTCCAAAAAACATGCCTTGGGACTTTAGGGGTTAATTCATTCACTAGTTGGACCTCACATCTACACTCCAACCCTAACCTCATTGTGTAGTGTGAATGCGATTGTAGATAGGATTCGGAAACACAAATTTCAAAACCACAGTCGATGCCATGGTCTCTGTCCAAAAGGACAAAGCCAATGAAAAAAAGCCTCCTATTTGGGGCTTTATTAATTCATCTTGTGCATCCATTTTACTAATCTGGGGCCTCTGATTGCAAATATGAATTCAGAACTTGCAAATTCTATCATGCATGGAAAATAAAATATTTGAGGTTTTTACCAAGTGGCCGAGCGAGGGGTCAGTTCACCCCAGCCCTCCCTCCCTCCCTCCCTCCCTCAGCAAGATGATAAGAAGAAGTAATGACACCTTCCTTCCGTTCCCGGCCTTCTGCTGGCAGAGGGGTGGCTGGGGAGAGTGAAAAGAAAGCCATGCGTCATGCGTCACCCCGTAAGTTCAAGCCAGCTGTGTCCGGGGTTGAGTGTCATGAGTGCGTGATTTTTTGATTTTCAGTCCACTTGTAAGAACGCCTGCTGCCTGCCTGCAGTCCTGCACCAGCTATCTTAGAGTAAGCTTCCCTTCCTTTCCCTGCCCTGCCCCTTATGCTTCCCCTGCTTGACAGGACGGACGGGACCTCTCTCTCTCTCTCCCTCTCTCTCTCTTCCTTCTAAAGCCGAGCTCTGTCTCTGTCCGGTCCTGTCCCGTGCTGTCCCACTCCCCCCCCCCTCCCAACCACTGCCCGGGCCTGTCTTTCAGTACCAGCCAAAGCTCCTGCTTTTTCCAAGGCCCATTAAAAGAGCCTCCAAGTACAAATCACCCTTTCAAACAGAGTTCCTGGACTCCACTCACTCAAGCTCCCAGTCCGTCAATTAACCTAACCTTAAGCTTTTTTTAACCTAACCTTAAGCTTTTTTAACCTAACCTTCTGGGTGTCCTTCCTCCGTCTGCAGTCCTCTGCTTGAAAGTTAGATTGAAGTTTTTTCCCTTATTAGCGGTTGAAAAGCAAAAAAAATTGACTCAGGGGACTTGCTCCTCTGGTTCTGTGTACTCTTTCCCTTTCAATGGAATTTGTCCATGTGTTTCAAAAAAAAAAAAAGTTAGATTGAAGTTACTGTCCTTGTTGTTTTTCCTTTCTGCTCTCCATGACCGTGACCAACCTGCTTTTCTTTCATGGAACTTACCTTACACAACTTGAAGAAATGAAGACCTTGCCCCCACGCCCTCTTATTATCCATCCCAACATGCTTGTATGATAAGTACGGCAGAAGCACCCCAAACCGTTTATATAAGCAATTTAGCATAGTTGGAGGCATCCTTTTTTTTTAAATGAGGACCTGGATTTTTTTTTTTTTTTTCCATCCTTCCTTCCTTATGCAAATTCTCTCACCCAACTTGACGGACAGAATGGAACGAATGGAAGGGGAGGGAAGAAGCCCAACCCATGCCATGCCATGGTCCCCAGGGTGTCCGTCCATCCGTCTTATCCCCACTGAAGCCTTCCGTCCAGGTGGCCGGATCCCTTCATTCAATTAGCTTCCACTCCCTTGCTGCTGCTGCTCCTCCTCCTCCTCCTCCTACCGGCCATGCCATGACCATGATGCACTGGAGACCATCATTGCACTCTACACCAGGGAAATACTTTACAGGCCCTGCAAGGCCCGAGGAATTGCTACTGTAGCTAACTCAGCTACAGTTCCCTCCCTCCAACCCTGAGGCACACGGTTTAATTCAAATGGACCTGTTGAGAGAACCTGAGTGCTGGCCACTCTCGCCGGTCTGCATGGATAGAAGGTAAGCTTCCCAGACATCACTAATTTATCTTATGCAGCTTGAACTTGTATAAGATGAAAAAAAATTACACAGTCTGTCTATTCTATCACAAACTAAGCTTAGTATGCTTAAGCACGCACGCACGGATGGATGGATGGATGGATGGATGGATGGATGGATGGATGGATGGATGGATTTTGCACTAACTGAACTCACACTTCACGACGATAAGTCGGTATATTATGCTTATTTCAAGTGAGAGCTTGTGGATCCTAATGCCATTGAACTGAAAGGCTAGGCTGGTGGAGTGAGTTCCAAGGAGCATATGGAAGTTGACTTGAAGATACCTTACCTTACCTCTCTTCACAAAACAAAACATAAACTGTATTACTACACGTGCTTCATACCCCCAGGCCAGGGCCGCAAGAGGAAGAGGGAGAGGGAGAAAGAGGCAACTGCACAAAATCATTGAGCTGGGGCAGGGCAGGGCAGGGCCGTGTCTTGGGGGGTGTAGACTTCAACTCCCAACGATATGTGCAATGAAAATGCCCGACACTTAGTCACGGAACCACCTAGTTAGTGCATACTTCAAGAGTTGGTTGGCTCTCAAGGTACACTTATTGTACGTCCTCGTATCCGTATTGTGCGTGGGACACAAATTTTATCAATGGTGCACTATTTTGAAATAAATAGATGTACTCCAAAATATACAAACAAATAAATAAGGATGGATGGATGTGTTTCAAATCCATTTTAGAACTATTGACACTTCTAACCCTTAACCCCTAAAATCCCGTTGTCCCTACGGGGGACAAAATGGATTTCGGGCAGGTTCCTAGTCTCCCTCGGCCCCTCCCCCTTTCCAATGCCTTTCCAATGCCCTCGCCTGTCTCCCTTCTTCTTTTATATTCTCGAAGCTGATAACCCTTTTTTTAAAATTAGTAATTTGGAATCTAGGGTCCCCCTTTTTTCCTGTTGGGCAATGCCGAATGCTCCCATTTCTGGAACTGTTCATTCCTGAAATCCATCGTCCCCCAATATCCATATATAACTTATTCCATGGGCAACCGGCAGGAATGCAGATGACCTATCTCAACACTGTTCTCTACAGTGCTCTACTGTACTTAACTCGGACTTCTCCTTTTTCCTTTTCTTTTTCCTTTTTTTCCTCCCTTTTCCCTTTTTCTTTTCGCTATTGGGGAAAAATTTGGAAAATTGGAATCCCCCTGTACCCTAAAAACACACTGTATTGTACAGTCTTATTAGTACAACAGCAGAGACCTGAGGAATCTCTGTTCTGTCCAGGGCAAAGAAAGAATAATAAGTTAACCAGGTGCTAAAACCACAGCATGTCTTTTTATTATTTGTTGAAATTCTAAGAATAAAGGCGAGGAGGGAGTGAACTGAACTCATCCAAAATCCCCTCATTTAAATTTTTTTTTTTTTTGACACAAATAAAGGGAACCTTTACTGCCCCCTCATTTGGTTTTAATAAGTTAACTGGGAGGGGAGGAAGGAGGAAAATGGCCGGAGGGACACGTGGAAGGAGCGGAGGGGGCCTAACTTAAGTGTATATAATTAGTCACGGCTACCAGTAGTGGGGGTCTGTTCTAAGCTAATCCATGGGCCAAACAGGGGCTTATCAAAAATCAACTACCACCAATGCCCATGATTAGGGGGTGCTTATCTCCGAGCCGAGCCTTAACGCAATAATGCCAAAGTCACCATAGTTGCTAAAATCTGGACGCATCCCTCTGAGTGGTTCCATTGCTGGTGGAAACTTACTTGAAAAATGGAAGAAAAAAAAACTTGCAGTCATGCTACACGGAATAGGGGTTTTAACGGGACCCACACTAATTAATCGACATTTAATATTGTATAAATATATACCTTTGATGTACATTAGGGTACAAGTGAAAATCGCATTTTTGCATTTCAAGGGAAAGAAATTTCATTGTTGCCAACTTTGACACCTTCCCGAGGGTTGAAAAAGTTGGCAACAATTTTTGGCACAAGATCATCTCTATGTTCATAACATGAGTGCCACATTTCAAGTCCAAATAATTTACATGTGTAGTTGTGAGAAACAATTTCACTATTGCCAACTTCGACACCTTACCAAGGGCTGAAAATTGTTTGTTAACCATGAAATTTTTGGTATGAGATCATCTCTATGTTAAGAACATGAGTGTCACATTTCAAGTCCAAAAGATTCACACAAAAAAAGATATTCAAAATGTACCGACATGTGTAGTTGTGAGAAACAATTTCATCATTGCCAACTTTGACACTCTTCCAAGGGTTGGAAATTTTTCTTTTTACCACAAAATCTTTGGCATGAGATCATTTAAACAACTACACATGTTGGTACATTTTAAATGTATTTTTTTTTCATGAATCTTTTGACTGTGAAATTTGGCACATGAGTTTTGGAAATACATTGAGCAAAATTGAAAGATGAAATGGACTTCTACTAATGGCTTCTTTTTGGGATGCCAATGTATATTTGATGCATTAAAGTTTTGGTACCAACTCTGAATGAAGAGAGAATTGTCCTCACAACTATACAGATGCAACTTCAAATCCCCCCCCTTCAAAAAAAAAAGAAATATCTAGAGGCATTAATCTTCCATCAAAAAAATTCTCCAAACATTACAAGAGAAAGGGGTGTTATAAGTATAGTCCTAGACACAAGATTTGAAGTAATGACCTATAAGAAGTCTTTTAAGTAAAAATTTACTAAAAACACATGTCTTTCAAGTAAAATTTTACTTGAAAGACATGTGTTTTTTATAAATTCTTACTTAAAAGACTCCTTATAGGTCATTACTTCAAATCTTATATCTAGAACTATACTTAAAGCACTCCTTTCTCTTGTAGTGAAATGTCATTGGTCACCTACAAAATMTAGAGCCGTTGATGTTTCTCATAGATGATTTGGGTCGTCCAAAATGGATACAAAAATACAGATACAAATCATAAATACAAAATTATTGATATGGATTCGGATACATAATTCAACTAAAATATCTTGTATTGAATGCATTGGGAACTAAGTTCCAAAAATATAAGTATAAAGGGGGGCCAAGGGGGTTTTCTGAAAATTATAAGGTAACATGCTCTAAAAACGTACACGCTCTAAATCTGCCCACATCCTCAAATCTAGACTATATGGACATGTTGCTTTTTCATAGCCTTCAACCACATATAAGCAATTTACATTTTAGGAGGTGGGCAATTTTAGAGCCCTATGCCATTTCAACTTCATGTTTTCATAACTAATTTAACAAAGCTCCGAAGAATATGAAATGACTTGGGTTAGATGCCGATTCCACTTGTCTTTTGAGGAAAATTTAGTGAAAATTATTTAAAAAAGCTTTGCTTCTCCAAACTTTAGTTTCAGCTCTTAGGTAAGCGATTTTTGAACATGTTATCTTACATGTAAATTTACTTGTAACTGAACCAAATTGAGCCCACTGAAAAGTAGCATCCTCTCACTATCCCTATCCACTCAATAGACAACAACACATCTATTCAATTTTTTGTAGTGACAAGGTAGGAGGTCCATAAAGTGCCCATCTCAGGGCTGAAGCTGAATTTTGGCAAGGTGAAACTGCTAGAAATAATTTCCCAAAATGTTTACAAGTGGAATTGGCATCTAACCCAAGTTGTTTCATGTTTATTGGAGCTTTGTGGAATTAGTTGTGATATTTTGAAGTTGTAGAAAAGTGCATTTCAACAGGCTCTAAAACCGACCACCTCCTCACATGTAGACTGCTTGTACATTGGAGAGTGCAAAATGTACCTCCAGAGCCTGATTGGTTTTCAAATGTGCTCCATTTTAGGACCTCCTACCTTTGAGAAACTTGTCTACATTTTCCAGTTTGGAATACAGTGTTCATTGCAACGGTTTCTCACTGTATAACTTACAATGCCTCTGTCTGCTATGAATTTCTTGCACCTGAACTGACACCACAGATCATGAACAATATTCCCGGTCCCTGCATGTGTGAGCCCCCAAAACATAACCCAACAAAAGTGGTCCTTGCATTCMKCCTAATTGGCAAACCACTTATTAAAAAGTTATTAACTTAACTTACTTAATCTCCCACTTAACTTTACCATACAAAAGTGAAACCTTAGGCGAGGTAAGATAAGGTAAGTAAAAACCCACACTTCCAGACCCACACCAATGCATAAATGTCATTAAAAACTCAAAAGGAACCTCGTGGAGAGGGAACTGAATTGACCCCCTTATTGACTCGCTGGAAGGTAAATGTAAAAATTGTTGTGCGGTGTCAATTTTGTTTTTCTTCACCTCCCCTAGTTAATTTGGGGCTTGGGATTGCAAATAACTTACAAGGGAAGGGGAAAAAAAGGGTCGAGTCTATAGTACACCAATAAGCCGAATGCGGAGGTGTAACAATGGGTGAATGTAAAAAAAAGAGCCCCCTATTTTGTGCCGTCATTGTTTTGTGATTAACACCTCCTCTAGCTAATGTGGGTCCTCTGATTGCAAATATGAAGTCAAAAATTGCAAAAAAATTTATGCATGAGAAATAAAAAGTTTCAGTGTTTTCTCCAAGGTTAAAACACGGGGGCAAAACCACCTTTGCATTCGGCTCGTTGGTGTACTATAGACTTGACCGAAAAAAATGGGAGAATAGTTCAGTTACTTAAAGATAAGATAACACTTGACAACCGAGAGGCCCAAGAGAGCATGGAACACATGAAATGTATTATTTTCAGTGGTGTTATTTTATTTAGTATGTGAAATTGTATTTTCTTCAAATTTTGTTTTTTGTAATATCTAATATTTTCACTATAACTTTAAATCCTAAGGTTTGTTTTGTTAAAAAAATTGAACGTTGGTAAAGCACAAGATGATTACATTGTCTTCCTTTTGCAATTTGTGATGACTTTTATGATAGAAAGTGTTGTAATTGTACTTGGAGTTATTGTTTGCAAAAATCTTGAATTTTGATGAGTTTTCATTATTTTCATTTAAGTCTTCTACACTATCCAATTATTCCACCTTAAAGTTTTTGAACATTTCAACAGATGCCATTTTGAATTATTTTTTTAAGAAATTTTATCATAGCTTAGGATATGGACCAAAGCCCAATTGGGATTGCTAGTTGAGGACACTATTTTGCTTTTTGGCATTCAAATGGAGAAAAAAATGGTTCATTGTGCAATTGGGACCGAGAGGGGGTGGAATTGGATTGAAAAGTTCACCAATGGACAATCTCAATTGATGAATATTAGCATTCCACTTCTACAAATGGCAAAATGTACATCCATTATYTTTCAATGAAAARAGACGCTTTTGAGATTGCCATTGCATCCACATAGGAAATTCAAAGAAACACATTAGCATGACATTAGTCTACTCCTATAGTCAAAAATGGAAAGGAAAGATGTCATTTGCGGGTTTGCTTTGACATCCTATAAATTTTTTTTTTCTTTCAAAAATGAATTGACTAATACACACACATACACACACACACATATAATATTCCATGATTTATAGTTCTATTGCTAAAATCATTTATGAACCTAGTAAGGTCAACTTTAATTGGTCACTTACTAAGTGGTCTAACACTAGTTCTTGCACTTAGCTAAATCATGTGCCTTTTGGTCTTGTGCCAGTTGATACCACCCAAAGTAATATTGCTCAAATCTTTTAATGCGACCCTTATCCTGTTGACAATGTGACCTTTAATTTAGTTGAATATCGAATCTTATGTCCTTTGGCACGAGTGGAGATATGTAGGATYACTTTGAGTGCATATCCAAAGAATTATTGACTTGGCATGAATTGTTGCAGATTATGACATAGCTCATAAGTGGTAGACTTTATTGTGAAGGATAAATCAGAGTTCAAAAAGGTGGGAAGATGTTTTGATTTCAATTTGCCGAAGCGAGTTAGCAATTATGGTGACAATAGGTTTCTAATTAATTATGTGTTGGGGACGATCGTGCAGTTGGCTGGGGTGCATTCCACTTAGGCGTCGCCAACAACACGGATCCCGAGCCCGGCCGTTGCCGGCGAACCGACGGGAAGAAGTGGCGCTGCGCTCGTGACGTGGTCCCCGATCAGAAGTACTGCGAGCGCCACATGCACCGCGGGCGTCACCGCTCCCGCAGGCCCGCGGAAGGTCAGACGTCGTCGGCGTCTCAGTCAGGGTCCGCGACGTCTTCTGGGCCGCAACCCGCCATCGCCGTCGGTGCTTCCCGGACGTCCACGCCCACGCCAGGCTCCAGCTTGACGCACAGCAATCTGCGACCGTCCATTCTGTCCGGGGGGAACTCGCAATCCACCACCAACTTGGGCGGCGGGGGCATGGGCTACAACAGCCCGGGCGGCTCTGGGGCTTTGTCCGGCGGATCGTCCCCGGCGGCCTCGTCCGGCCAGTTCCAGCTGCCGGGCCTGTCCTCCGCGACCGGCACCTCGGGCCTCACCAGCAAAGACTACAGGTACCTCCCTCTCTCACGTGACCACATGGATGTGTACTGGCATTGACCTTTTTCAAACCTCAACATTAGTGCTCATGTGCGCACATGGAATCGCCATGGCTGCCGTCCGTTTCCCACGCTCGGGACCTTCGTTTATTAATGTCAAATTTCGGTGCGTTACCTACGATGCATCTCTGGCACGCTTGAGTGGAGTCAATTCCAGTGTTTGGAGCAGAACACTTCCATGCGTTGATGTGATTCTGCATGTATAATGGATTATTGCTAGGGCTCCAATTAGTTAGAGTCATGAATTGTGGAGTTTCAACGTGTGTACTTGGGGGGTTTGCGCSCATATACTGTCTGTCGGTTACGAAACATGGGATTGATCACGTTGCATGTGAGCCTGATCAATTGSCATGCATGGCTGGATGGCTGTGGCGCAGGTACAATATGAACGGCATGACTGTGAAGTCGGAGATGGGCATGAACCCCGAGCAGATCCTCTTCTCGGAAGCGTCGGGCAGCACGCGCGGGCTGAGCCARGAAGCGCAGTCGCTGAGCAATTTGTCCCGCCTGAACACCACCATGAACAAGTCATGGCAGACAATGACTTCATCCAAAGTGAGTCCGAGCCCGCAGCCCAAGGGGAGCGGAAACAGCTCCCTCCTGAGCTACACCAGTCCGCAGATGGGCGGCCTGCTGGGGCAAGACTTTGGGCTCATGCCGGAGACCAGCCAAGTGAACCTGGCCGCCATGGCGGCATCCCAGCAGCAGCACTCGTTCCTGAGCAACGGYGGCTATGGCGGGGTGGAGACCACGAGCGTTGGCGGAGGCGGACGTGAGTCCAGCGAAGGCCAGCCGCTGCGCCACTTCTTCGCCGACGATTGGCCGCCGCGCTCGCGGGCCGACCAAAGCACTCTCGCGTGGGGCTCGGACGTGGAAGACTCGGACCGCGCCACCAGCAACAACGCCGCCAACAGCCGCGGGGGCGGCGGCGGCAATGGTGGGCAGAGCAACCACACCAGCAACAACACGCAGCTGTCGATTTCCATCCCCACCACGGCCGCGCCATCCGGGGACTTCAACTCGCAGAGCAGCGGCGGCAGCCCGTCCCGAGGCAAGTTATCTCTTTCACCCTTGAAGCTCTCCATGTCCAGGGCGGGTGATGAATCATCGCATGATCCAATGGTGCTCGGGGTTGGGACTTCGCTCGTCGATCACGCTCGCCACGAGGAGCACCCCCCTCACGAGGAAGCGTGGGATCCCATTCCATGGGAGCCCTCTTCGGTCGGCGGCCCTCTGGCTGAGGTGCTGCAGTCGTCGTTGGGTAATACTGTCGTCGTCGTCGCTCCTCCTGCTCCTGCTCCTACTACTGCTGGCGGTGCCGGATCAGGTGCAGACTGGCTCGAATCCCACCACAACAAAGTGCTTGCTACATCCCCAAGCCGCTGTGTGCCCGCTTCCCCTGTCGACGTCCTTCACAAGTCCACTTTTGCTTCCCATTCTGATTCTAGCACTAGTACTAGTAGCGCCAGCAGCCCTCGTAATTCAGCCCTCCCTATGGACCTTGCCTCTTCCCTTGCTGCTGCTGCAGCCAATGCTCCGCCTTCTGATAACTCTGCTTCTCAGATCCCGGCCTCTGCAGCAGCGCCCGTGCAGCAGCTCGTTTAGCTTGCCAGATAGCTAGCTCCCTTTTCCCCGTGTACATGCGTTGATTAGTGCGAGGTTTAGGTCGTTTAGTAGGGGTTTATGGTATTCTTTAGTTTCATTCATCGGCATTAGTAATTACTAGCTAAATAAGCAGAACGGGGTCTCACACCAATCTCTGCAAGCGAAGGACGTCCTTCCTGCTGGATCGTTGCTGAGGTCTTGATGTGATTGGGGTGGGATTCATTAGGGTGAACTAGTAGTTGCGATGGTTGGGGTAGATTGTCGATGAGAAGGGGCTGGGGGAAAAAGTGTGGTTGACGTCAAGTTGCTGCATTGCAACATTTGTATTCACCATCATGTTGGGCCGGCCTGCAGGATCTGGATGAGTCTCCCAGCTGCGAGATGATCCTTCCAGTGACGTTGTCATCGGTGAAGCCTACTACCTGCCGACAGAGTYCCGTACAGGCAGTGAGTGAGTACAGATTGCGGCTTCATCTTCATCTTCCCCTGTGTGAAACAACAGTACAAATCGGATATGATCACTGTGGTAGGGACCAGTAGCCTATGCTATGATTTGATGAGAGGCTACCGCCCCCGAGGATATTACCACCAACACCAACACCACCAACACCACCTGCGGCAACCATGTTTAGTCCAGGGAGGATATTACAGCCTTGGTTGCAACGTCGTCGTCATTATTCCCCTTTGGTTGATTGCTACTCGAACCAAAGCCTGAGCTGGGTCCCTTCCCTTAGACCCAAATTTTGAGCCTCTAGAGGCGGCTGCGTGCTGGCAGCCACCCTACCCACCCTTTCCCCACTTAATTCCGCGCTGTGCTGCGATTAGTTCATGTCTTTTCCCTACCTGCAGGCTTCTCTTCCCACTTGTTGTATCCATTCTCGCTTCTGATCGATCAGCTCTTGGAGCCCTCCCCGAAGTGGCCGATATCCAGCTCACTTGGAGTGGACGTCACCCGCAGTTGCCCGGTGCTTGATCACGCAAGCCTAGCTTTGCGCAAGATGGTGCAGGATTTCCATCAATTCGACCGCAACTCCTGAAAGCCACTTYGCTCATCTGTACTCATACGACGAACTCTGCTTTTGGACAAGACATTTGCTAAGCACTCTTTTAATTCTCCTGCCCTGCTTTTGTATCAAGAGCTGGACGGAGTTTCCCCCCCACCCCACCCCACCTCCCAGTGTTGAGTTTTCCACCTGCTCGGCCTCACTGCTGGCGCACATAGGATGATTTTAGACTCATGTGGACTTTCGCCAGCTTTGAGTGTGTTTGCACATATTTATAAATCTTCTCACTGAAATTTTGTCTACCGGATCAAATTCCTTCTGCTTTGAATGAATGGTTTCCTTCTCATGCATGAGCGTACGCTAATTCTTTGATTAATGATCATCTCTATCGTGTGATAGTATGTAATCTGAGCACCACTCCAGCACTCAGTGGTTGATGAGTCCTTGTGATTTTTTAGATGAGTTGTTGCTGCTGCTGGTTCTGCAGAAACCATTACCACGAGTACAGATTGCTGATTTACTGCAAGTATACATGATAATAATAAGTSTTTAGAGCCAGATCTGGGCAGGAATCTACTAATGGGTGCGCAGTAGCTAGTAGTACGTTGTTGATCCAATATTATTATATTGCCAAATTTAGCAAGTTGGTCTTGTAAAGGTCAAATACTTCCATTTCCTAGTTCTAGTATCTAATTAGGTGTTTAGAAGGTCAATTAGGAGTTTGACAAGATTAGGCCCTGTTGGACAAAATAGTAGAAAATATCTAAATTAGACTAAACCTGAATTAAACCTTTAATTGCACGTGGTGAGGCATAAGATATAAGGGTTGTCAGTGCATTTTAGAAAATGTCCTATTAGATTTGGGGAATTCATATAGATGACCCATGTMGAGGGCTCCATCTATTTTATGATAATTGAAAAAATCACTTTACATCCTACAGGTCAAATCCAACTAATACTAGGAACRCATGCCCAAAGATTAGAGAGAGTTKTTTTTAGAAGGAAAAAACACCAAAAATTAAACAACACAATCAATTTGTCAAAATTYTCTCTTGTGAAAATGATTTCTTCCTATGAAAAGAATTAAATAGGAGGTAGTTGATTTTGGTTCTCCTATAGATAGTGCAAAGTAAAATTTCAAATTTGGAGTTGGTATTTGGAGACAATTTAGAAGTAACCCAAAAAAAATTGGAATTTTYTGAATTGCAAAAAATGTTCATTCCTTGGGAACTCAATTGTGTTTTCTTCTTGTGAGAAATTTATAGAAATGACCAAAGCAGTGGTAAAATCCCACTAAAAATGAGTACAATTTTTTTTTTGTATCAGTAATGAACACCCAACTAGGTTTCAAGACATTCCTATATCAACAAGTACTAGAAATACCAATGGCAACAAATTTTAATGGAATTTGAAAAAAATTGATAAGTGGATTGGTTTAACGGGAGCTTTGTGATGTCCAAAAGATGTCAAGTTGGACTCTTTCCATAATTTCTCAAACCCATGAGAAAAAACTAAACTTCAACATTTGGATTTTTCACCTTTTATTTGATTTGGGATTTTCAAGCTTTCACAAGCCTTGTAGTCATAAATAGAGGGAGCAAAAGTGAAATTTGAGCCTTTTGAAGTCAATGGTGCAATTTGTTTGCCATTTGAAGCATTTCTTCAAATRGTATAATGATCACAACAATAAATTAGAATTATTAGTAATTCATGGTAATTTTGGTTTTTTTAGGTGGTTTTAAGTGATTTGAGAAGGAAAAGGGCCTTAAAAATGTTCAATAAGCTGCTTTCCCTACTCACTTTTCACCTTTTTTCTTATTTTCTTGTTTGCCATACACATTGGCTTGTTGGAATTTTGGCAATTGAACTTGCTTTCGGATTGCATTTGGAGCCATTTTGCTCCCTTTTGTTGAATTTTAAGCTCACTTCATAGGATTCTAAGGCCCTTTGAAGTTTGAAACAGCCTTGTCAACTTGATGATGTTTTAAAGTTTRTTCACRAATMATATGCATTGTGTTTTTTGTRATTTTTAAGTCTTAATTATACTAACCATTTCAAACCAAGMATTGTAGAAAATCTCCCTAAAAACTTGACATTTAAAATACGTGGTCTTAAGTGGTGGGATTTAGTGTCATTTGGAAAATTTTGGTTGGAACAATYTCTCAATGTTTTGGTGCTAATTAGTCCTTTTGATTTCCATCTTAGGATTTGAGGTTAATAATTCTTCCATACGGCAAAGTTATTGCTCGTTACTAAAATTTTAGGTGTTTTTTTAGTTGTGATTTGTTTGGGTGGTCCTCCTTAGAACATTATCCAAAAGTTTGTGTTGTTTAGGCCAAAAGTATTCTAGTTGGCCTAAGTCAGTTATTCAGTTTAATTTCAATATCAATCATTCAACTTTTTCTTTGGAAGAACCAACTGGACAACCACATTTTAGCAATTGGAGGACTTAGCCAWCTATAAAGAGCCCAAAGACCAAAATTGAGGGTCTAAAGACCGTAMGTGAAAAGTTAGAAAATCTATCCAAAAGACTCTAAGAAGAAATATAACATTGTTTATTGCCTCTAGGGTTTTCCTAGCGTGAAGATATAACTCTATGAAGATATCTCCTTCATATAACTTCAATTATATTTTGATGGTTCACATTGGCCAAGACTTCCAATGCTACAATATTGTCACCAKGACTTCYARTTGCAATGCTAGAAGAATTCTTAGATTAGAGGGAGCAAAAAAGGGACCTCCAGCAGTGTTTAATAATGTTGTGAATTTTAGAATTTAGAATAGAGATAGTAGTCAGAAATAAAAGTAAAAGTAAAATTTTGAAAATTTAAATGAAAGAACTTAGTGGATGAAGTTAAAAACATCGATTAATGATCAAACTTCATCCGTGAATGACTCCTATTAGAAAGGAACTTAACTTCGGTGGTGTCATTGGGGCCTGTAGTTTGTCATTCATGTTTTCTGGCTTGCAGTTCTTGCTCGCACTTCTTTCTCAAGCCTCTACGCTCATAAAATGAATGTGCAACAGCTTCCTCCCTTCTCTAAATGTTCCTCATCAAGAATAAGGTAAAACAGCCCATCGTGGTCAGAATTTGGAGTCTGTCCTCATGCCATTGCTGAAATTTTTCAAATTTTTTCCAATGTAAAGATAATTGTGAGAAATAGTGAGAGCAATTGAAATTATATTTTTCAGACAAAGTATAAATTTGTTATGAATTTTTGAAGTGATCTGCCCAAAAGAGTCAATAGGCTACCTGATAACCAACAAAAAAATATATATCCAATATACTCATCTTAATCACCTAAAACGGTCACAATAATTTCTAATGTGGAAGGCCCTTAAAAGTCACTTCCTACAATGATTTACACTCAAAAAGTAGGGTGCTCCTAATGAGGTCACTAAGCACTCCATGGGGGTCAAGTTAGACATTGATTACTGTTTGAAAAAACTTCATGAAGTCATTAGGTGTCCACTATAGATCATCTGACCGCAATGGGATGTTTTACCTTCTTATGTTACATTATGCTCTGAGTGGGAACGCAACTGAGCTGAAGGTATTTCACTGCAAAAATGGAATCCCCTATCACAATGAATAAATAAAATGACCATAAAAGGAGAACGGAACTGTTTCTCGCGGATGAATTCAAACCTTGCCTTGTCCCAAGCTACTTGCGGTTGGGTTCTTGTACTTTTATTCTTTTGCAGAAAAGRTCTCCTTTATTTTTGTAAATAACACTAATACTAATAATTTTATATTCTAGTGCAATTGAAACTCTTACTAACCCTTGAACTTCATATGCGCTAAAAAAATTGGTCCTTGAATGACTTAAGAATAGTGTATGCAATGATTACCAAGCATTTTTCACCCAATTCTTATGTTGGGAGTTGTTTCCATGGAAGTGGCTTTGGATGGTGTTGAAAATTGCTTCATGTAGGTATTCATGACCTTTCCACATAAGAGGGTGCAATAGAAACAGATCACCAAATAAAGCTAATATTCTAGTATATATTGAAAACTTGTTATTCTCTAGTCTAATCCTTTATCCCCTTTTGAAATGATCATATTGTTTGATTTTCGAGTCCAACTAATGAAATGATGGTCATTTGCTCTAGTTTCTTTTCTAATTTGAAAATTTGAAAATTCCTAAAATTGAATATTTTATTGTAATTTGAAATTTGCATGTGTTTCCAATGTCTATTGAATTTTGAGCGTGAATGCCACGGAATTTAGTTTATACTATGATATTCTTCACTATAATATACATTTATTATTAATCTAYGTGGTCATGAATGCAACATTTCTTGGTTAATCAACCAAATCAAAGGATTTATGTGTCTACAAAAAAATGTATCTCTAACTTTTGAACAACCTTATTATGTGTGCATTGTGCTTATTCTCAATGCAAGTAGACAACAAACAAAAGGGAAATTCAATACACAACAYTAGACGTGAGTGAAGTTAGTCCTTYCATTTCCYATTACATTTGTGTTTAGTTATTCATTTTGGTTTCATTTGTGAGACTAGAAGGATCTCCAATTGTRTTTTTTTCAATAGTTTCTCATTCAAGTGAGCTTATTCTTTGTACTTTCATTTGTATAACAAGTTTTGAATGACTAGCAYACAYGATAGAAAATGCTTRAAGAGACCRATTCTAGTTTTTGTTTCACATCCACGGGAATCAACAAAGTCTAACTTTTCCATGGTTTTAGGATCTCAAAGCTCATGGTTATAGGGTTTCACTCACCTAAACTCTCTTGCTCCTACAAATGGTATCTATCGGACATTCTCTCTCAACCATGCAAGTGATCCTAAAGATTGTTACATCTCCTCCATCTARCAAAGCTATTATTTGAYTGTTTCACCAYGCAATTTGATAAAACCTTCTCTTRAAGTCTCRATAACAAAGTTGTCACTCCGGTGATYGAGTTATTGGTCACAAACCTAGGTCTATTTGATTATGTTAGAAACAACTATGACATTAAACACATTTGGCTAGCCAAAATCTTTGAGCACATATTTGTTATTGCGCTCCATTTATTGGACAATGAATAGGCTAAATAATCCAAGACGGCAAGGGCTTACGTCACATTCGTTTTCCTAATTTAGATTCTTTTTGTGTAAATTATTTTTTCTTAAATCAAATGACGGCCTGATGTCATAAATGGAACTTTTTGGGACCCGGAAAAACAGAAGCCAAAACGGTCTGGCCAGCGATCTTTTTCAAATATTTTAAGGTTTTGTTTTATTGTTTTAATAACGGGATTGATTTGTCTTATATATACCCCTATGTAAGTGCACGTGACACTAAATATTTATTTGTTTTTGACACAAATATAGGTCGCCTCAGTATTTGCAATATTTCAGTTCTAAGTAGTTGCAATATTTTCTAATTCTTCTACTGAAGATTTTGTGCAAGGGTACCCTGTGTAATCTTGACTTTTCCTACTGTTGAACACTCTTGGAAATGAGCCTCAAATACACTAGATCTTGGAGGCAAAATCACATAAGAAATTCATTTAAGAAAAATGTAGACTGGATTTTGAGAAGCTATAAATCGATTGGGGTTGTGCATGCTGAGCCCTATAACCTAACAATCATTGACCTTTGATTGCAAACAAGAAGTCAAAATTATGTCTCGTGCAATAACCCTAGAGCGCGCCGACATCTGGAAACTAGACGATGAACACATTGAAAGTACAGTTTCATCCTCCTAACTGCTTGGATGAAAGTTATTCTAATTTGTAGAGATACTAGATCAAGTATCAAGTTGTTGTTCAATCTAAGGGTTAGATTTGGTGTTACTAGAGCACATATTTTTCTAAAATTATCAATGTACAAGTATGTCAAGTGGTTGACCAGGCCAAAATTGCATTGACTTTAGTTCAAAACCGGATTTGCCAATATGAGGTCGTAGATATTAAAAACACAAAAATTTTAAAAAATCACCATGTCAAAAGAACCTCATTTCAAATCCATTCCAAAAAATTGTACTCTAAAAATGTTTATATTTTGCTTGTTATCAAAATTTAAAGGAATTTTGAAATTTCCCTTTCAAAATTTATAAAAAAATATTGGTGATAGCATTGGTGAATCTAACCGTTGCAGATGGAATCTACAAATTTTATTTGTATATCAATTCCAAATTATGCTTCCAAATAGCACTTTATAATGATTTTTTTTAAGTAGTCAATTTTGGGGATGAACCGGGACGCTCTAGGGTTAACACTTTATTGTACTCATTTATCTAAAAACAATTTTGTGTAGTGACACTAATGGGACACTTCACTAAATTGATATACATCTTGTTCTACAACTACTTTGGTAGAAACACAACTACTTCGTAAAAATAAATGGTAAATTTTTGGGATTCTAGAGATGTGTCATGAAATGTATCTTTGAATAACAATTTAATGATGACTTTCAAATAAAAGTTGTGAAATACATCCAACAAATTATATCCATATGATGGAATCAACTTTTGCACTAACCAATATTTTTCAATAAAAATTCAAATTTGAAAACCAAAATTGTAAATTCCTTCTAAAATTGACTATAGGTTGTATGTTTGTGATTTTACAAAAAAAACTGACCGCACAAATTGCAAGATATTTGCGTTTAAAGTGATGAAAACAAGTATTTTGCACATTGCAAGTCTAGACTATTCAACTTTGAACCTTCTTAACTTTTCTTTTTGCACTATGGAGTTTGAACTTTGAATCTTTATGGTTAGAAATTGAATTGACAGTCTATGACAAAAATGTAGTTAAAAAAAACTTGGTTTTTAGTCTGAAAAAAATTGTTAAGTAGATCTAAATATAGGATAGAAGGAAAATCTAAATTATTAGTATCTCTAACATGGAATTAAAACGCAATAATCCCAATGGTGAGATTACACTTCAATCCCATCTTAGAGATATTAACATTTCAATTTCCCTTCAATCTTGAACCCACTTCTTAGTGATTGAAAATTAAGTGTTATTTCATTGAATTTTTTTCCCAAGATTCTCAATTCAATTTTTCAACATAGAAAATTAAAATCTATTGTACAAAATTTTTAAATTAAGGTTATTTAAAGCTAGAAAACCTAGTTGAGCAAGTTGTAAAAAAACTTGCATGCATTCTTCACTTTAACCCCTAAAAGACCAACTTGCATTTTTTGGCAACATAGAAATTTTGGGCAGGTACGTGTGACTAGAGATTTACATATTTTAGGCTGAAATTTTAATAGAAGGTGGGACAAGGAATATCTTTCATGTGCATGAAATTTCATGACATTTGGAAATATGAGTCAAAAGTTGTTGTCTAATACGTTACTTATTTTCTTCAGCGGGCAGTCCGTACATGGAAAGATTTGGATCTTTCCAATTTGATCAATGACTCAAAAGTTACGAGGGTTTTTGTTTGCAATCAGTTCTCGATCCTCTACTCTAAAATAAACTTTAAACTCCTTTATCTTACTCAATTTTCAATGTTTAAAAAATAAATAAAAGCATAGAATGTAGATTGTTTATTACAGCATTGCATTGTCGGGATTGGCATTTTCCAATTCCATAATTAAATTCTTAACAATTTAGTATATTGAATCATTCTCTACTGCTATCTACTTACTATTTTTTTCCTATATGTTGTACAATTCCAAATGATCTAAAAATTTTGAAGCATGTGGACAACTTGTCTAGGAAAAAGAATTCAAAGAAGCGCCACCATTTTGGACATTTTTTCATAGAAAAGTGAGCTTGTGAAGTGTAGCTGCCTTGTTTTTCAAAGGGCCAAAAAAATGATTGTAGTGAAATTGGAATGCTTATATCTTGCAATCCACGTGGTGGAAATTTTTGAAATTTTTACCACATGTTTTCAAGTCAGCATACTACAGGATGCTACGATTACATGTGTCAAAAAAAGTTTTTCTCCAAAAAATTTGATACTTGTACTATAAATGTCAGTTTTGGAGCGTTTTTGGTGAAAACATAGTCAAAGAACTTAAGGGATTAAATGTTGACATCTCCCAATCTATGCTGTTAAAGTTTCTAAATTTTCTTCCACACATTTGTATACTAGTCTAATACAACATTCTCTACTCAAATATGCAAAAATAGCAATTTGAAAAAGTTTTTGCTCTTTGCAATATAAATGGAAGCTCTAAATGATTTTTGATGGAGAAAAGGCCTCAAAACTTTAGAGGTTAAAAATAATGAATTAATTTTAATTCTTGATACAAATTATTTCCCAATTTGGCGTCTTAAAATGATGATTAAGCATCCGTTTACACATGTGATAAATTCTCAAGTTCTTGGATAGACCTCATAAGGTGGGTATCCTTCAAACCGCCATTTTTTGTTATTGCACATGCTTACTATAAATAGACCGGTCAAGTTATCATATTCTTTTGTTTGACAAGTGAAAGGAGTTTCTACCGCACTAAAGAACACAACATTTGGATACTATATGCAAAAGTTATGAAGGGTCAATTTTTTTTGGTAAATGCTCTAAAATCATTTCTTCAACATACGAACATATTGATTTTGGAGATGTTTACATAGTGATGATGATGGTTGTAGGCAAGATGCAATTTTGGGGAGCGCACGTGAAGTTATCAACTCCTATAAAACTAATAAGGTAGGTTGCTCTTAAAGCGACCATTTAAGAGCTGATTGCGTTTTCAAGGAGGCAAAACCCCTTGAAATAGTTTTCAATAAATTTTCATAGGAAAAAAAAAGGAATTAGCATCTAACCCAAGTCGTTTCATATTTTTTGGACCTTCAGAGAATTAGTTACAAATTTTTGAAGTTGTAATGTAGTGTTCACTAAAAGCGACCACCTCCTGAAATGTACACTATTGGTACATTGAAGAAAGCTAAATGTACCTATGTATCATGATCGCTTTTAGAGCATGGGCGCTTTAAGAGCATTCTACCTTATAAGACCCTGTACCCGAAGTTATCCAGAAAGTAATGGAGCGCATTTAAATGCTGGCTTCCGATTATTGAAGTTTGATTAATTGCATCAAAATTTGGGAATAATGGATCAGGTGCATGTGTATACTAGTAAGAGACCATTAGTTACCTGATTACTTTTTTGATTACGAGATTGTTAGTACAGTATTGAAGACTTTGAAGTACTTTACTTACCAAATAATTCAACCTCAGTCAAGTTCTCAATTATATTGCAACTATTTTACTTATAACTTAGATCATGTCAATCTAAACTGCCCGCTTCACAGTCATTGAAGCACACAGGAAATTATTTTGACACTTAAATGAACGTTCATCTGTTACTGCATGGATTGAAAGATTATAATACTTGAAGCTAGAAGAAAAAGTTCTTTTTGAGCTTGTCCTAAAAGAGTAGTTTTGCACATGCTGCCCGAAGCTACCTCAAAATTTTAAGGCAACATAACTTTTGATGCGGGCACCCAATCAAAAAAATAGCTGTATTTCCTCTTTGAAGGTATATTTTAACCTCTAAAGTTCCATGACTATATTTGCACCAAAAGTTCAAAACTGCTCCCAAACTTCCAATTTTAATACAAGTATCAAAATTTTGAAACAAAACCTTTTCGGACACATGTAACCGTAGGATCTTGTAGTATGCTGACTTGTGAACATGCGGTAGAAGTTTCAGAAATTTCCACTACGTGGATTACAAGATATAAGCATTCAAATTCACTAAGATAATTTTTTTGGCACTGCAAAAAACCGGGCAGCAGCACTTCAAAAGCTTGCTTTTCTATGAAAAATGTCCCAAATGGTGGTGCTTCTTTTGCTTCTTTTTCCTAAACAAGTTGGCCACATGCTTGAAAAATTTCAAATCATTTGGAATTGTACAACATATAGGAAAAAAATAGTAAGGAGAAAGAAGTAGAGAACGATTCAAAATACTAAATTGTTAAGAATTTAATTATGGAATTGAAAAATGCCAATCCCAATGGTTGCAATGTTGTATGGAGTAATAAACAATCTACATCCTACAGTTTTTTCTTTTCCAAAAATATTGAAAATTGAGTAAGATGAAGGACTTCAAAGTTTATTTTAGAGTAGAGAATTTATAACTGCCCGCAAACAAAAAATCCCCATAACTTTTGAGTCATTGATCAAACTGGAAAGATCCAAATCTTTCCATATACATATAACTAGTAAATCAATTTCAATTTTTTGCTTTTGAAAAAAATGATTTTTTTTAATTTGCCTAGATTGCCCACTTGAGAAAAAAAGTCACGTATTAGACGATAACTTTTGACTCATATTTCCAAATGTCATGAAATTTAGTGCATATGAAAGATATACCTTGCCCCCTCCTTCTATTAAAATTTGGGCCAAAAATATAGAAATCTACAGCCACACGTACCTATCCAAAATTGCTATGTAGCCAAAAAACGCATGCCGGTCCTTTAGGGGTTAAGACCTTGAGTCCAAATTTGAACAACATCCGTTTAAAAATGATTTCATACACACTTACCTGAGATTACCTGTGTTCGTTCAACATTCATTCAATCATGTAGGGATTGACTATTTTTAGATGGAAATTTCATTGAATTTAAAAAAAAAGACTTTGTTGATATCAATTTCGATAAATTCAAGCCCTAAAATAATAAAATTAGAGCATCTCCGCTGCACACAGCCAAAGGCACACACCCGAGGATTGGTTGGGCCTGACTCCATTTATTTCCCCCACAACACACACGGCGAAGCCAAAAAGTTGGCCGGCCACGGCCAATTGTAAAGACTGGACAACCAAATGGGGAATCTTGGCCATGGCTCGGTATTGGTTGATTTTGTCCTTTTCGCATAATTCAAGGTACTTTTGGGACACTTAATATTTTTTTGATCTTTGTGCGCATGAGGTGGCGCTTTTGGAGGCCATGTTGACTTGCTTCCTGTGTCTTGGGGCGAAGTTGCGGTGGGGTGCTTGCCAAAAAGAAAGGCTTAGCTGACTCATTGAACACACCAATTGAGGCTGGCCCACCCCTTTTGGCCGGGTGCGCAAGCAAGACGTTAAATCCTCCATTCAAAGTGAGCCCAATAGGCCAGAATTACCCTAGATAAAAACGCAGGAACTTTTTTTTTTTTACATAAATTTTTTTCTTGCAAATTTTGAATTCATATTTGCAATCAGAGACCCCAAATTAGCTATGAGAAGTCTACACCATTCCCTAGACACGGCTCAAAATAGGGGGCTTTTTTTTTTACTTTTACCTCTAGTGAATCCTTCTAGGCCCACTTTGAATGGAGGATTTAACGTCTTGCGTTGCCCAGTGGGGATGCTCTTCTGGGTATTGCAAGGCATGACTTTTTTTTTCATATTTCAGGAAGTGCCACAATGGCGATATTAAATGTTGTAGTGGTGCTCCAAATTACAACATTCACCCACATATTGGATGTATAGTATGGTTTTCATCCACAATTTGGCGATTTCATCTAAGATTTAAAAAAAATTCAAAGTTGTTTGGCGATTTCATCCAAGATTTTTGACATTATTTCTAGCATTTTTTAGCCAGATTATTTTTTTTAATGCAATCTGGCACCGAAAAGCCAAAAAAAAAGCCCTGCTGCAAGGTAAGGTAAATCCAGAAACAGTTTCTGATTTTTTTTTTTTTTTTTTTTTTGAAACAAATGAAACGGAATTTCATTGCAAGGAGGGAAACACAAAACAGCCAGCCACACATGGCCAGTTTCTGATTTTCCGTCCCCTTGGGCATCATAACTAACTGCCTTCCCCCCACCCTGCCCTAATAAGCTTTCAGTTCAGCCTTGACCCCTCCCTAGCTTACCTTAGCTTGGTCGCCGTCTCCGATCCTCCTTTCATAAAAGCCCCGCCAGGGACCAAGGCGCAGCGAGCCCCATAATGAGACGATCTCCTGGGGCTGGAACTCAATGAAGCCCCAGATCGTAATCACGTCGGGAATTGAAGGAGAGCTGTTGGACGGCATTATGAGCGACGGGGGGCTCTGCCCTGCGCTGCCCTGCCCAAGTAAGGGCTTCTCGAAAAAGGGCTTTACTGTACAAAAGCTCCTAGATACATACAACAGTAAACACATCATAAATATCTCCAAAATGCTTCGGCCTAACTTCAAATTAGCTTGTTTCACATTGAGCAACAGATACATTCAGCCGATACGTTCCTCATAACCTTCACTTCACTAATTAACGGAGATAGTGCCTAATAGAAAGTTCTTGTCCTACACGGCTCCACAATTACACTACTACCAGGATCGAAAGAGGTCGAGGCAGGAGTCCTTAATACTTATGCCAGTGCAGTGAAGTTAATTGTTGAAGGTGCAAAGCTGTGGTGGGGTATGCCACAATCCAAGTCCTTGTTGGCGATACCACATGCAAGTCAGTGAGGAGAGAAATAGTTCCAAAAGATATGTTGGTATTTATTAAACACCGTGGAGTAAACCCATAAGGGCAACATGCAAGACATATAAAACAAATATAGACATGAACGTGTGCATGATGATGTAAACATATCCCCTAGATTAGATTTCACTCCATTTGATCATTGAGAAGTTCCATCGTACATTCTGTGAAAGAGAGAATGATTTACAAGCCAAAGTAGGTTCGCGACAGCCCTTCTTGTTCTTTCAACATTACATAAAACCCTCAAACCTTATAGACTGGAAGAGAAATGCAATTCAACAAGCAAGTCAAAACTTTGGTTTCGCACCTTGAAGCTGATGATGTCGGGAATCTCTTCGTTTCTAGTAGTCGGCATATAATTTCCAGAATACGGCTTATCGGATCTTCGTCAAAGATGTCAGTGCACTTGCCACTTCCTTGGTTCGCTTCTGTGAAGGCACGTTTGACTCCGGCGCCCCAAATACCTGCCAAAACCTCAAAGTTTCGTCGCCCGCAGCCGATGCCACAGTGTATCCATCGGGACTCTGCACAAGAGAAGAGGACATATTAGCACAGAACGTTTAAATATTGAAAAGGCTAGCAGAATGACATGCCAAAGAGTCAAGCGAGAATGCAAGCACAATGTCGACCCACCTGAGCCAAATGCAGCACCCTAGAAGTGTGCCCGGTGAATTCAGCCATCTTCACCATGGATGGATACTTCCACAGGCAAAGCTGATTCTGGCTGAACCCATGTGAGCTCAAAATCTCCTTCTCATGCTTGCTCCATTGGAGAGCGCACACCTGCGACCGAGTGTCGATGCTGTTCACACAGGCACCAGTGTGGGTGTTCCAGAACTTGATGCACCGATCAGCGGTACCGCCGCCTGATGCAAGCAAGTTGCTCTGGAAGGGACACCACGCCAAGGCTTTTACGGCAGCCTGATGCTCGTCAAGACGGTGAAGGGGGCTGGCATTAGCAGAAGAAGCAGCGGCTGCGTCCCAGATGTGCAGCATGTTGTCATTGCCACCGCTGGCGAGCTGCTGACCTGAAGGCGACCACTTCAACCCGCACACCTCCTGTTCATGTGCAGCCATAGTCCCAATGACATGGTTCCTGATCCTCACATCATGGTTCAAAATCATGTTGTCGCGCCCGCCAGTCGCGAGGGTGGGCCCGTTCCAGGCCAGAGCACCAACACGGGCAGAGTGGCCCCTCAATGTCCTTAACTGCAATGACAGATTTTGAAAAAATTTCAGAAGCCACAAAGCCATGTTCCACATATAATGAAAATCATAAAGCTGTAATAAAATTCACAAGCCACAAGATAAATCCTTCCATATGTGAATGATATCACGAACCTGCAATGTAAAATCCATAGAGCAAATGTCTACATTTATTTCACAATCAAAAGATTTTCAATGCAGAAGTCACAAAGCAACATTCTGCATCATATATGCACCTGACGAAGTGAAGTTGAGTCCCAGAGCTGTACAGTCGAGTTGTTCAACCCTATGGCCAGATATTGACCATCTGGGGCCCACGAAACGCTGGTGATGGGGCCTTCTTCCTCGACAGTCATTAACTCCTCAATGGAGCTCGTGGTGGCATCCCACAAGTACACRGTCATGCCCAGTGCKACCGCCAGCACATTACAGGAGCTCCAGTCCAACAGGTTCAGGTAATAGTCGTCCATCATATCAGGGGCATCGAGGGTTCTCTCAGGCGCCTGGGGAATGTGACGGAACGTTTTCTTGGGCTTCGTCTGCCCTGAAGCCACATTTTGGGAGTACAGAGTCGCGCGACCGTTCACAAASCCTTCGGGRGGAGGAGGAGGCTTTTGCTTGAAGGCCAAGATGCGGCTCTGGGTTTGACCAWTGCTGTTCAAGAGGCTCTCCGCCAATTGCTTCTTATAATCGTCCTTGGTAGGGGAGATCACGTCCACTGACGTATTCTCTTTGGTCATTAGGAAGTTAGCCACGCTAAAATCCATGGCACTRCGGTCGGTGATGAATCGGTCGGTCTGTAGAGAAAGATTGGAAGGTTGAGTCAGTGTTCTAATCTCAGTATCCGAAATCTAATCTCAGTTCAGGAGGCAACCATAAATTGCTAGGCATAGTCACGGATTAAGGCGTTCCTAGACTCAATACGAACATTTTTCCTGCGACATGTGAGAGATTGCAGCTCCACACATGCCGTTGAAACGCAACATAGAAAAACGCAAAGCCAAGGCTGAACTAGTTCTAAGCAGGAGATTTCTTCGGATCACTATTGATCGGTACTGTCTGCTCGATGAGCCTAGGGTTCCAATGACATTGTCTCAATCTAGTACGTGCTCTAGCCGAGCTACCAGATCACGACTTAAGCGGAACAACCAAGGCGTGGAGTGCATTAACCACTACAAGCAATATTGCAATCCCTGAAATCTGACAATGGACAGGGACATTACCGCTCTGCCAGGGGTCTTGGCCTTGGGCGTCTTCTTCTTGAGCTGCACGGGGCTCACATTCTCCCTCAATGCCGAGGTCTCCCACTTACCGCAGCTCACACTCTTGGTCGGAGTCTTAAAAGCCTTGGTCATTGTCTGCATCATGGCCATAGCAAAACCTCACAGAGCCCTTCCCGGGCTCCGAAAACAAAAGAAATGATCCAAATTCTTGATGCAAAACACCGCAATCAACATACAATTGAATCCCTAAAACAGAACTGCACAACCTAGAAACTAATGCAAAWTTCGCAAAACAAAGCACAAAAATGTCAGAACAAAATTTCTAGTTAGCCAAACGAGCGTAGTAAACAAGAGAAGAAATGATCGAGAGCGTAAGCAAGCGTTTCCGAGAATGAATTCAAGAGTAGCGTGACATGGAGGTCGCAGAGCGAGGTTCATATAGGAATGTCGCAGGGGTGCCACAGCCTGGTGAAGCCCAACGGCTCTTTGCACAAGTTCGCGGTCGTTCGATGATGGATCGGACGGCTGTGATGGAGTTGGCCGATAATGGAGATTAGAATGGGAACGAGAGATGGATGAATGTTYGAGGTTCAGTTCTGGAAATCTTCGTTCGACTGACTTCGGGAATTGGATGGTTTCAAACAATTGCAAGCGGTTGTCAAATTTTCCCACTTAGTAATCAACATCTCAAATTCTGCCCCTTCATCCCTAAAAGCCAATGGCCTTTTCAAGTTCAATAACATAGGTACTTTTGAAGTGGTAGAGATCTCAACCGTACAATCTTGCACCGTATGTGTTGTAGATGAGGTCAATTAAATTTGGAGTCATTTGACCTTATAATATACAAAATTATAATGTTTTAGTGTTGAAAAAGGATGTTGAATTTTTCCTAAAGACACATTTGGAGGTGAAATTTGATTTCTCAACCACCTCAAATGTAAAAACTTCAAACTAAAAAGTGCTTAAAAACAAACATACAAACACATTGGTGAAAAAATATATCATTCATTTGATATGTTTTTACAAAATGTTTACAGAATGAATTCAAAATGCCAAAAAATATTTGCAAAAAACACATCTCTCATTGAGCCTCCTTCTACTAAAATGCTTCTCAATCACTCATACCCTTTTAAATTAATATGAAAATTAAGCCACACAAACTAAACTAGTATGCACAACTTTTACATAAAAAAAACATTGGAAAAGGACATTATAAGAAGAAGGTGTAACAACCCATGTTTTTATGTCAAAAGTGATGTTCAACATAATGTCAAGACATCAAGACGTTATGTTGGACATCACTTTTGACATAAAAACATGGGTTGTCACATCCAATGTCACCTAATAAAAATCAGTCACATTAAACACGCGTTCTTCTAGTGATTGGGAAGTTTTCCTTAATGCTAGGTGCAAACGCACCATTAAAAATGTATTAATTTTGTGTTTAGCCTGGTATGAAGTTATTAACCCCTAAATGCCCCAAGGAACAAAAGGTCCTCACGTAGTTTAACCCTCCAATTCAAAGTATTGTAACTTTTGCATCCAATGTCCGAATTCAATCAAACTTGTTGAGAAATCTATGCTCTTTCTTCTAGTTTGTATTATAACAAATCATTTGGAAGCCGATCGTAGTTTATAGGTTCAATTTGATTTCATAAAACTGCATTTGATGGTTGGGCAACTTTGGGTGCCTATATCTCCTTCATCTTATGTTCATTCTTAATGACAATTTGTTGGATTATGTTTATGTTGAAGTGCAGTTATTGTGGTACAATTTTCATGTCAATCCAAATTGTTTTGAGTGTGTGGAAGCAATTCAAAGTTCAAAATCCAAACATTTTTGGATTACAATGAACTATGCGTCTCACTTCTTCTTATAGTGTCCTTTTCCAATGTTTTTTTTATGTAAAAGTTGTGCATACTAGTTTAGTTTGTGTGGCTTAATTTTCATATTAATTTAAAAGGGTATGAGTGATTGAGAAGCATTTTAGTAGAAGGAGGCTCAATGAGAGATGTGTTTTTTGCAAATATTTTTTGGCATTTTGAATTCATTCTGTAAACATTTTGTAAAAACATATCAAATGAATGATATATTTTTTCACCAATGTGTTTGTATGTTTGTTTTTAAGCACTTTTTAGTTTGAAGTTTTTACATTTGAGGTGGTTGAGAAATCAAATTTCACCTCCAAATGTGTCTTTAGGAAAAATTCAACATCCTTTTTCAACACTAAAACATTATAATTTTGTATATTATAAGGTCAAATGACTCCAAATTTAATTGACCTCATCTACAACACATACGGTGCAAGATTGTACGGTTGAGATCTCTACCACTTCAAAAGTACCTATGTTATTGAACTTGAAAAGGCCATTGGCTTTTAGCTTCAGGCAATTACTGTAGTCAGCTGACAAATTTCTAYGAAATAAAAGGAAACAGAAAATAGAAAAAATAACCTGAGATAAACCATTCCTCATGCAACTACCCAATATTCATTTCAGAATCATTCATTATGCAAAGTTAACAAAACTGACCTCCAAAATAAGGTGACTCACTTCTCCAGAGGCAGTCTTGAGAACGATGAAAGTCAGCCCATTCTCCATGTCATCACCTTCTTTTTTGACATCAGTCTGGGGAGGCCGAAATTGGCAGAGTTCATTGTCTTTTTGCATTTTGGATATCCAAGGATTCAATCCATTCATTTTGACAGGTTCTCAAAGAAATAGAAGATTATTTCCCTCGACGTGGACGAAACTTCCTGAATCCATGGCCTTCAGTTTAGCTGACCAGGYTACGGCAATTCAAAACATCTAAAAATCATTTGAATTAGTTATGACCAGAAGATTGCCGGATTCCAGGAACTCAGGACCCMAAAAGCCACACTTCACATTTCAGTAATTGCAAAAATCGAGCAGATGAAACACACATCCTACTGGAGAAAAAGACTCACGTGTACTGAAGTAATTCAAAAATTCGACAGACAATACTCACAACCCTATATGACTCTTACTAGTCTACGTAAATAAGGACTAACTTTGAGGGATAAACTATTGACAGAAGCTCAAGGAAGTGGATACAGGCATACTAGTCATGCAGCTGTTTGTTGGAAGCTAATATTGATGACAGCAATTAAACCGTACAAGAAGCCCGCCTCTTTCGGTCAGGCTGCCTGACCAGATGCACTTTTCTGACGGAGGAGGAACAATTTGTGAAAAGAAGAGAAGTACGTTAGCCCAACGCTGAAACTTTTCAAGGATTTCACTAAAATTAAGGTTTGGGCATAATAGCTGCCAAGTCATCGGCTGAGCAGTTCCCGCTGTGGGACTTTGGCTGCTGGCCGTTAAGACTTGGTCACTGTTCCMGCTGAAAACAGGAAAGCGGCGCATATGAAGCACTAAATTGAGGAACAGAAAACCATAACTCTTACAGACGGCGCTTGCAATGCATTGCATGAGCACATTACTAGAATTGGGAAGCTCAACAGGGAGCAGGGAAGCTCAACAGGAGAGCACAACAGGGAAGTGAGAAACTTAACAACTGGTTTGGCTTGTATTCACAATTGCTTGAGGAAGAGATTTCTGGATTTCATATAATMAAACCGCTTCAATTCCTCTMCTTGAGATCCTAACTCTTTCACAATGGCATAGTTTCAATTTGGGGCACGTGTGTTACTGTCAATGATAGTTGGCGAGCGAGCAGGAAAATTCAGAGTGCCATTTTAGAGATGATCATAAGCTAAGACTACCATGTACCGTCACTGTCCAAATATCCACGCCGAAAAAGGACCATGAATGGTCAAGAGAAAGGAACAGAGAATCTGGCTGCAGTAAGAGGCTACTCGATCACAAGCTGTTTTGACGTTTCTTCTGCAACGACTCAGTTGCAACAACAGGCCGGGCGGTTGCCCTCGTGCACTATTGACTTACATCCAAAACTCGAAATGTGCACTTCGATCTGAATGAGCAGCTTTTGATCATCCCTAAAATCACCTATTATAATTAATTTTCATCTACAGATTGACAAATCAATTGTTTWTTTAAAGACACGGTACTTGGCAATCAAAATTATGATTCTCTTACCCATCTTAAGAAAAAAGTGAAGTAGTCAATCATAATTAAGTTACGATTCTAACGAAACTTCGTCAAGAAAAATTTGCCTAGGCATTTAGGGTTTACGGTGACGACCTCCCGACCCTGAGGTCGTCTCTCCCGCCACTCCCGCCACTCCCGAAGATTTGAATTGGGAATCGAAATTCTGAATGTCCTTCTCGCAGAACTAATCGAAGTTGAGTACATCCTCCAATTAACGAGCGATTTGTGTTCGAGTTTTTGCTGCTGATCAAACAGGCATTGGACGACGACATTTTTCTACTTGACGTGACAGAGGTGCTGGAATGGCATTGAGTTACTTTCAAAAAGTTTCAATCGGTATAATTAAGTGAGGTGAAATTACATCATTCTGCAGATCGGGCTGCAGATGAGCGGCATTACATCTGCAGATCATGCAATGGCTCCTGAATTTCTGCCTGTAGCCTCAAATTCATTRTCCCGAGTCTGCGCGTCGCAATTGTGATCTTGCATCATTTGCACGGCTGGATTGTCCATTCCCGGTAGGGGCGCCAATAGCTACGTACGTCGAGTCGGTATTCTTTCGTCGACGCTACAGTTTGTTGCAAGGTGCTGCCCTATTCGACGCGATTTAACCCTGAATTCCCGATCGAGCAAGCTATTTCAATTGCATGGAGATGTCATGAGCGCTCGGTGTGCAATTCGGCTGGCAAATTTTGATTTGAAGAAAATTCAGTCATTTTAGTATSTGTTGCAATTGAGCTCCACATGTGATAGAGTCCGTTGCGGAGTAATATGGTGACTGACGATTCCTGAACACGCAGGCGTAAGTTGCATTGTTTTTYGCAAACGCCGTGTGTGCATGTCCGCGCTGAGCAACCGTTCCGCGATTGAGGTATTGTGCATTTATATCCTGCAT
>VACF01002377.1:11427-114822 GCA_006891605.1 Pleurozium schreberi | reverse complement strand
TGGACCTCTCTTCGACCTCGACCATTGCACCTTCGTCCACTGCACCACAGCGATCTGGAACTCCACCACCATCTAATGGCAAGAATGAGTTGATATCTCTCACATGATTTGGCCTTTTGATCTTATTTGTGGTTATTTGAAGTCCTCCAATGATTCTTTTGCAGTGTAGGAGCTTTTGTAGAACTAGTGTAGGTAGGGATCCTTTGTGTGATAGCACATCAGGATATGTGCCGTAGATTATGGCCGATAATGCAAACTTTACTTGCATGTGCATCCACGACAGAGGGTGTACATTAATTTTTCTCCAAGAATCATGTGAATACGAATGATACTCCTGCTGGTTGTTTTAGGTGGCTGGTTTTCTTTTGGAATGCTTTATCCTTAAATTTGATGTGCATTAAGTTGGCACTACAGTAGTTGAAATTTAGGTGGAAGAAAAGGATGTACAGTGTGCCTTCAATAAGTCTTGCAACCCCATCTCAGTTTTAAAGCGAACACTCTAATTGCAAAACATAATTGTGGCAAGTAAATTTAGATATTTGATTGAGATTTTCGGCCTTGGACAAGGTGAGCCATGTACCTTGTTGTGACTCATTCCACTATTTAGAAATATCTCTCTTAAATTATGTGGTTAATTTTGGAAACATTAAGTTTAGTTTAAAGGCACAATGCTACACTTGAAAAATTTCATATTACTAGATCACAAGTAGTGGATTTCAACCGGCTTTGGAGTTGAGAGGACCAACAATACTCGAGACATGCTTCTAGTGATTGTTGCTTGCAGACATAGCCTAGAAGTTTTGAGAGCAAAATCGATGTTTGTCTATAATATTGTGTAAGTGATATTGCTAGGAGTTCTATAAGCAAACATTGTGAAATTTTATAAAGTGTTAGTTAACTTTGCACTATGACATAGTGTWAATCTCATTGAATGGCCACCACATTCTTTTGACCTCAATCCCATAGAAAACATATGGAAGTATGTCAAAGATCAAGTGCAAAAAAGATGCAAATTCAGAGCAAAGACCAAAGGTGAACACTAGTGAATTTGGCATGGGAGGATATACCTCAAAAAAGGATCTAAAGGTCAATTTCTACGAGGCCAAACCAAATGCAAGCTGTAATAGTAGCTCAAGGTGGTAGTACTTGATGGTAGTGGATGTACCACTTTATTGCATAATAATTGCTAGTGAGCAAGGCAAAATGTAAAATTTATCTTATATTAGGCTTCTACAACACTATAGCTTTCTAATGATACCCTATTGACATTGTTTGTTGAATATTTTTTAATTCATGACCTTTGCCTTAAATGTGTATGAAAGAAAATTGCAAAACACATTAAAGCCACATAGAAAAAAAATTTACCTACATAGTGTGAGTTTTTGTAACATGAAAGATATGTACAATGATGTTTCTTATTTGAATGTGCAATCAAATTTTAAAAAATCATCACAATTATTTTTCAAATAATTATTATGTAAACCCAAGAAAAACAAATAAAATAATTTAACAAAAGTGGAGTTCCTATTTTTGGACATTGAAATTTCACATGTTGGTTAAGATTCCATAAAGCAATAGATTTTATAGGGTAGTTTTGAGAGGATATTCTGAAATTGAGTTAAAAAGGAAAAGTTTGAGGGACTTAATACTGGGGTTGCAAGACTTATTGAAGGCCACTGTACAGTGAGCCCACTCCTTTTGTGTGAAGGTTTAGAAAGTGGAAATTATTCTTGGCCATCTTTATTATAGCTTAATACTTGGGGGGAGGTGGGGGCCCGCGGGGGTTCTATTGGCTGTGGAGGCTTTTGCATTGACAAAAAGCTACATGGGAGGATAGAAATCAACCTTCTTGAAGTGATGAATTTGTTTACATCCCATGGATGAAACATGCAAATATGAGCAAAAACTCATTTATTCATCCAAAAATGTGTTGGCCATCTTCTAGTACCATGTATTACTGTATATTATGAACACCAGAATACGGCAATCCCAAAATCTTACAGCAATTTGGTGATTTGATCTGTAGAGAAAGGAAAAATATACATATCAATTCCATTGAATATTCCCAATATTCCCTTGGAATTTTTTGTATCTCGTTTGAAAAAAAATTTGCTCAAAAACGAACAAATTATGGAAGTCATACAGGGGGCTATTACTAAGTGCAAGACATGCCTTCTAATAAAGGTGACTGTATTAAGTTATTTAAAATTTCTTCCGGGGCTTTCTTTTTGTCATTTTCTGTGAAGTGACAAAGTGGCAATATAGTGGTCCGCCAAATTTCAAATTTCATCCACATATTGGATAGAAAATATCCCATCAATCCAAATCACATGTCTATCATTATTTTATTTTCATCCATGATCTAGCAATTTCATCCAAAATTTTCTTAATTTGAAGTTTTAAAGTGAAAAWTTTCATGGTTTAGGGGCATTTATTAGGCAATTTTTTTTCTAGCCAATTTAAAATAATAATAATAATAATAATAGAAATAATAATAAAAATTTCTACCACGGACCAATTATTTATTCCATAAAATATTGTAGTGTTGTGAGGCCCAAAATTGCTTAAAAACACTTGTAGCTAAATACTCAATTTCATTCAACATGATTTCGAATTACTTTATCTTTTGTCAATTTATTCTTAGAACTCCAAAAAACTTTTTGTGCTTTGGCATGTTCGTATGCATCATTCCAAATTATTGTACACAAAAATTGAAAGAAAGGTCACATTTTTAGAATTTAAAATATTAACAATTTGACAAACATGCAAATGATGTTGGTTCTTACAATATTAAAATTTTTTTTGAATGGAAAGTTTGAGATTGCATTAGCCATTGTAGAGATGGTGTAGGTTGCTAGATGGACCATTATAATATCTTAATGCCCTTGCATTTGAAATATTGTTGAATTGGGCAATGCATTCAATTTCTGTTTTACAAACATATAATGCGTTTTAAGGTTCAAATTTTTTGAACAAATATTAGAGTTCATGATGCACATAATTCATCCAAAAAATCCAAAAATAAACAAATGCTCATTGTCAATATCATCAAGAAATTAAAAATTGCCGACATATTACACTCGCATTTATATAATTGTTAGTTTTATGGTGATATTGAACATTTTAGATGTTTGTCGTCAATATTGTAGACATTTCAAAATATCAAATAGAAGAAAAAGTAAATTTTAAATCATTGCAAAAGTACAAGGCCACTGGGCATGGTGGGATGTATATAAGAATTTCAARGCYAGAAAAAAAGAATCTTATCAATTGCTATTGATTATTTCATTAGATTTGAATCTCAAATACATTTGTCAAAACTAAGTTAATTTATTTARGACAAGAATCTCAAAGATGGTAGGTTCATGCCATATAGTATACAAAATAACATTTTCAAAATATTAGAATTACATTAAGAAATTGTTGGTTGCATATTGAATATTTGACAATTGAAACATATTTGTCTTCATGGTATTATTGTTACTATGGCAAACAGCAATCACTAAGAAAGAATGTTATTTCTAAATAAAATATTTAACACATTAAGTAATATTTTTAGCAAATTTGGTAATGTGTATAGCCACTTCTAGTAACACCCTACCTTATAGTCAAYTTCAGCACTTAAATAGTTGCCAAAATGAATGATTTTTAGTCAATCCCAATAATTTGTTGGTTTTGGAATTTCAAGCCTTTCAATCATTTTTAATCATTTTTCATCAATCAAAATACATGCTCATTCACCTTACCAAATTTTCATCTATTTGAACATTCCTATTGGAGCATCCAAGTTGACAAATACATCAGATTCATACTTTCAAACAATGTTTGGAAAGAACTCGAGGCTATTTCAAAGTTACCAATGGAATAGGCAAAAAAAACCATTGCAATTTGGAAACATCGGCCAAAAACCGGTGAAAAAATCTATGATTTATTATTGTTTTTGAATAGAAAATAGAGGAAATAATTGGACTCCATACTTGAAAAAACTTTTCAATTTGGGAATTGAAGGAAATAGCTGGTAAAACTCAAAAAACTTCCTGAAACAAGTTGCTTTCAAACAAACATACATTATAGATTGATTTCTCAAAACATTCAATATGATTTTCTTTTCCTATTAATTAATCATACTACTAAAATCATAACTCCCTCTGTAATATCACAAATGCTATCATTAATACTTGGGGCTTGTGCTTGCTATGCGACGCATTCAATGTATCACATATTAGTAAAATTTTGATATATTTGAATACAATGCATGATAATGATTTCAATAAGTATTTAAAATAATTATTTGAAATATTTTGTAAGAATATTTTCAATCATGCATACATAGAAATTGTATTTTCACACAAGGTGATATTACAGAAATAGAGTAGCAGTTTGCAATCACTTTTGTAATATCACTTTTTACAAAAAGGTGATATTATAGGCTGCGAATAATCTGAGCCTGGTGGAATACGATCTTTGACGTTGGCGCCAGGTTCAGGATCGACTGCAGGTTGCACAGGAGTTGTGAGAATGGCAAGGGCATACAACATGGGAGTTCGTTGGGTGCTAGTGTTGGGACTGGTGCTTCTCGTGTTGCTGGTGATGCCTGCGGCGGCGATGGACTATGGAGGTGCATTGTCGAAGTCGCTGCTGTAYTTCGAAGCTCAAATGTCGGGGCAGCTGCCGACGGGGCATCGGGTCGCGTGGCGGGGAGATTCGGGTCTGGAGGATGGCCGTGAACAAAATGTAAGTCTCTTCTTCAGATTCTCTTCATTGTCGATGTAGGAATAGAAAAATTTCGGCTTTTCTCCACACCTGAGATGACGATGCGTGTCCTGGTTTGGTGCATCYAAGCAACAATCGCAATTTTAAATTTTGGCGCTTTTAATTAACGTATTTGAGCCCGTTAGTAGTGTCTTTGCGTGGAGTGAGCACTACTTGTGGCGCTCTCTTGAACGTGCTTCAKCCGAGTCCCTTGTAMTATGATYATGTATGCCATGGTAATTGAAAGGCGCGGAGACTATGACTATCAAGTGGACAGAGCTRTAGAAGCAATGAAAATATGTATAGGTTGAGGTTCCGGATGATAGCCTGCGAGAGCGTCGATCTCTTGAAATTCTGCCAGTTTAACGAATATGGGGGTTTATGCAAAGCGTAAGCGCCGGAGTCACATGTTGTTACAGATGGGTGAGACTAGTGGCATGACGCCTTGTGCAGGTTGACCTAACGGGCGGCTACTACGACGCGGGAGACAATGTGAAATACGGGCTGCCAATGGCGTTCACCATTACCATGCTCTCATGGAGCGTGATAGAGTACCGAACGCAGCTGCAAAATTCCGGTCAGTTGGACTACGCTCTGAAAGCGATCAAGTGGGGCACGGACTACCTCATCAAAGCCCACCCCGAACCGAACGTGTTGTGGGGTGAAGTCGGAGATGGCGTATCCGATCACGACTGCTGGATGCGTCCCGAAGATATGACCACTTCCCGCACGGCCTACAAGATCGACRCCAACAATCCGGGATCCGAYCTCGCGGGTGAGACCGGCGCCRCTTTGGCCGCCGCCAGCATTGTTTTCCAAACCTCGGATTCAGCATACTCCGGCACACTTCTCACYCACGCCAGAGAGGTACAGGAATTGCCCTGATATTGCAATGGTTTGCAATGGTTTAGTACAACGTTTTGCAATGTATTTGCAACTTTTTGAGATTGCTAATGCTTTTGCGATAGTTCARGCATAGATATGCATTGGTTCCGTGTTCAAGAGTTTGGAAACAAGTTTGCAGCACTTTTGCAATGGATCGCAGTAGACCAAAAGTTTTTAGCGAATTACGGAACCGCCGCAGAGCCATTGCGAAATAACTGATGTGTGTTGCAATTGCGACTTCGTATTGTATTGCTAGATCGAGCTCCACTTTCAGTAGTCTATCACGCTCATACACGAAAAYCTTGTATTTGTAGGAGTATTGGGCTGGATTTTAGCACTTGACCTGAATTTTTCTTTTTTGAATGTGCAGCTGTTCACGTTTGCGGACACTTACCGGGGTACGTACGATGAGAGCATTCCTGTGGCGGCGAAGTTCTACAAGTCGTGGAGTGGTTACAATGTGAGTGCACTCATTCAATCCTTCCGGCTTGAATCTTAGGTCGCAATCATTTGTGAGAGAGGCTGGCCGCGAGACGTACCTGCTAATGTTTAACGGCATGTGGGTTTATGATTGTGTTTTTGCAGGACGAGTTRTTATGGGCGGCCATTTGGTTACACGAAGCCACCAACGACAACACCTATCTGAAGTATGTGGTGGACAACGCTGAGAGCTTAGGCGGAACCGGATGGGCGTTGGATCAGTTCAGCTGGGACAACAAGTATGTTGGTGTACAGCTCAAAGCCACCAAGGTAATTAGTTCGCCMTCACTCATCACTCGTTCAAAAACCCTGTTGAAACAACCTCCCAGTGGGCTTCTTGATGGTTGAAACAACATCCCAGTTTTGTCTCGGTATTGGTGCATCAGGAGGTTTTGCACTATCTGGTGCGACTGAATCCATTGGAAACTTCGCATGTAAAGCTCCCTAGGATTGATGATGTTGCCCAAGCTCAAACTTAACTGATAGATGCKTCCCRAACTTGGATTCGCAGCTGCTRCTGGATGGGAAAGGTGGCTCATTCACCTCGACACTCGAGGCGTATCGTGTAAAGGCCGAGTTCTTCCTCTGCGGCGCGCTCCAGAAGAACAGCGGCGGCAACATCCTGAAGAGTCCCGGCGGTATGTTCTGGATCCAGTCTTGGAACAATATGCAATATGTCACCACCGCCGCCTTCCTCCTCACGGTCGCATCCGACTATTACGAAGCCGCGCACGAAACTCTCCAGCATTGTACTTCCTCCGTCTCTAATGCGGATTTGCTCGCGGCCGGCAAGGAGCAGGTCAGACAAAGTTCCATGATCTCCAATTGCCTTTACTTGCTAAATCTAATCGGCAAATCGGTTTCCTTTGATAGCTTGAACAATGCACAAAGCACGACCTAATAACTCGGGATGGTAGAGGCTTGAGATCTCCGTCTTCAATAATGTCAGTTTCTTGAAATTGTTACCAGTGTACTGAATGTCACGATGACTGATCGAGACGTCAGTTTGGTGCTTATGGGWGTYTTAMGAGTTTACCATCATGGTAATGAAACRGACTTYAGCACTTAGCTGGTKRTAGYGGTTCAATTGTGATGGKAGACTCCGTTTCCTTTGCTCCATGGTAAACTCTTGTGCTGCAGTTGTACAATGTTTGTCGTCAATTTTCACTGAAATTTGTAAATGGATCGGAATTTTCTTAAGGTGGACTACGTCCTGGGCAAGAATAGCCGCGGCACCAGCTACATGGTGGGTTTCGGCACCAATTTCCCGCAGCGCGTTCACCACCGAGCAGCCTCCATTCCTTCCCCAGTTTCCTGCAAGGACGGCTTCAGTCGATACTATTTCGTCCAGTCGAGCAACCCTTGGGTGATCGAGGGTGCCATCACGGGCGGTCCCGACGCGAACGACAACTACAACGACCGGCGCGACAACTACGCCATGGCAGAGCCCGTGCTGTACAACACGGCTCCTGTGGTGGGCGTGCTGGCACGTCTCAGCGTCGGAAGCAGCCTGAGATTCTTCAATGATTCCGCCATCCTGCTCTTCGTCACGCCTCGTCCGCTCAACCTCCCCATAGAATCCACGCAATCCACGCAATCCACCCATCAGAGCTAGCAGAAGCGATCCCCGCGCAATCGGAAACACTTCAGCGGCGACTGCATCGCGATTTCGCAGGCGCTAGTGGAGAAATGGAATGTGGGACGGCAGGTGTACTACAAAAACAAAGGCAAGGTGACGAATAACTGCAAGCAGGTGGTGGCGGGCACCACTTTCGTGGTGCAAGGGTTGTATGGCAAGGTCTATGGACTCCAGAAAATGAAATCCAATGGAAATATCTACACGCTGCCGGAGGCAGCGGTGGTGTTGCAAATGGGCTCGAGCGTGGAGTTTTCGTATATCCAGAGAAGGGGGTTCAAGGCGAAGATCTTTGTTCGGAACGCGTGTCCCACCTGCACCCCGGCGGAGTATTAGACTGATAGACATTCAATTTCACTTGATTGGTAGAGCTATGGGATTTGAAACATTGTTAGGAATTTGAAAACGTAGTCTGGTTGGTGTCTTTCACTTGCGGCGCAATGGTTGGGTTGTTCTGAGCTGCTGAGGGCGGCCGAACATATGAATTTAGTAGCTAGCTGCTGATCGATAGATTTCCGCAGCTGCCCATAAAAAGAGCCGGTACCTCTCTCTGTTAGGAAAGTGTAATTTTATTTTGTGATTTGGATACAAAATTTCGAAGACAATAATGATATTATGACATCAAAGAATTGAGATTTAAAATAATTAGATTTAATGAATTAAGTCCCAATATCATGCATACGTTAAATAAATTCTTTTCTTTTACTTTTTCAAAATTTTAATTATTCAATATTAATGAAATAACTTAGATTTAATGATGTTATCTAGTAATCATTTATAAGAATGAGGAAAGAAAGTATACATGTTTGATAGCATACCCTCCTTGAATCTTGCATTGTAGGGTAGGCAACCATTTTTTCATATTTACCCCCTTGATATTCTCGGAAATTTTCAAATATGTGAGTTGGATGCAGAAATGCTCCACCTTGACCATTGACAAGTAGATGATCTATTGGACGACCTTTGGTTBGAGATGTCATAGAATGACGCATATAATGATGGAGGTCACCAGCTAGTCGAAGTCGACATTGACCTTTTAAGTGTTCACAAATAAGATGTGAGACATTTTTTCCTGTATTGCTTCCCCAATACCAATCCAAAAGCCAATTAGGCTCATGTGTCATAATAATTACACATTCATTTTTACCTACCTGTGGATTTAAATAAATAAATAAATTCAACTAAGCCTATAAAATTTAATCAAACATAAAAAATAACTCCTATCAAAAGATTTTTTATTGTAATAATGAAGGTATATTTCAATCTGCTTTTAAAAAATACACCTCTGTCTTTATAATGTCAGTGAAGTATTTAAATTGAAATATATCAATGTCGCCATGAAGAGCTTGATCAAGTCCAAAAATCCACCATCCATGTGGTAGTTTTAGTGCAAAATAACTCTTAGTTTGTGGAAGCAACCATCCCCCTAACCAGCTCCTATGACATATATATCTCATAAAGGTATCAAGTCCATCAAACCAATCTGCACCACAAAATATAGTTATACATTTCTACAAGCATATCTAAAATTATCTCTTCACCATCAATCAGTCAATGTGTAGATATACCAAGATCCTATTAACCTCAAAAAGACAAGAACTATTGCCATATGGTCAAAAACCACTTTCAATCTCAATACAATTTTTTAATATTATATTTGAATTTTGATCTACATTTTTATTACATGGGCTAATGATTTGTCTATCACCATAAAAACTATTCAATTCATTTAGTGAAATTTGATGTGATAATAATTTTGATAGCAAAAAGTTAAAACAAGTTGGTGAACATAGTAAATGCAACTCAATCTCTCAGTTTGAGATTTCTTTACAAGGTACATCTAGCAATAAATAATAGTGCAAATTTTTTTCAAATAGTTTTTTGAGTTTTATTTTCCAAAAAATTGCCATTTATGACCTTTAAGTCACTTTATTACCTTTAAGCTAAATTTCCTCTTGAAATAATTTAATAAAAAAAACTTGATATTTTCAACATTTGCAAGAATATAAACTATGTTTCTTTTCAAAACTTTTAGGTTGAATATCACATTATTGTGGATTTTAAAGGTCTAGTATGTAAGAAAATTATACCAACTATGATATAGCTTGAAGTAGTCTAGACATTTGACCAAAAATGAAGGTGAAAATTACAAAAAGTATTAGTAATTGGAAATTTAAAATTCATTTGAAATAAGAATAATGAACCCCCTCAATATTGTGAGATTTAGATTTCAATGTTCTAGAAGTTGCAATTTATATAATTCATTATTCAACTTTTGAATTTTTGAGAAAATATAAATGTGGTAAGATAAAAATTGACCAGATAGCATTTGTTTAGTTTACATCAAAAGCCAAAATTGAATATTTTGAAAGTTACAATCAAGATTGACCAAAGCCCATCCATTTGGGAGATGCAAGAATCTTAAGGGGTTAATATCTCACTATTGGAATCCAAAATACATGAGATTTTATATAATTTTTTAACATTGTAAAAACTTGACGTTGAATGGAAAAGAAACTTAACGCAATATTGTAGATGTTAAGCTTTTTCACTCTTATTGAATTCCTTAATATCTCACTTGTATGCAATTTCTAGTGAGATAATTTGATAAAGTAGGAAAAATATAAATTGAGTTTGAATTAACTATGTCCATTCATTAGAATACGGTGAGAGAATAAACATTGGAAGTGATCTTAAAGATGAAAATATTATAGACACTAATAGAAATCCACACTAGTAAAAACCATTCCAAATGATGGATTTGTGTTCAATTTGCATTTTTTTTAACACACTTGTGTTAGTTTTAGCCTAGATTTAATAAAAATCTATTATATGAAAAAAAAATTCACTGTGGATTTCTACTAGTAAAAAATATGGATAGAGATTTTAAGAATTTCACAATTTGTACCATGATTGCCTGGTATAGCAAAACATTGTGGACCTTCAAGATTTTCTAATAACTTCACTCCTTTCGGCAACTCTGGTTTGCRCACGGCAATATGTTCCGGCTTGTACCATGGTGGAGGTTGCATTGCATATTCAAATGGTCTAAATAAGCGACTCTCATATGAAAATATTGATGGATTGGGGTACCTGATGATTCATAAATTCACAATTATATTAATTTGACTACATAACAAGGCCAACAACGACGCCAGAAGGAGCGTCAATAACAAGGACAAGTTCATTCGCACGTCCACTCCCATCGACCGGATGCTCGGAAGATGATACATGGCTGCTATCAATAACCAAGCCACATACCTGATCGAGCCCAGAAACTTGAATATTAAGCTTATGATCAATTGGGTATTAAAAAGCTGATTGATCGATCGACTTTCGGATAATTATTGGAAATTGATCAAATTTGCAAATCTTACCATCTGCTGAAGTTGGAGTAGCTCGGTTGGATTGTCTTCCCCAGAAATGGTGATGAGAAGCAGTAGAAAAAGACTAAGAGAACCGCGTAAATCGACCACCACTTGGAGGTTTTATCCAGCTTGTGAAGCACAATGTGCATGTTGTCCGTCGAGATGAAGAACAACGTGGTGGCCAAGACGGCCAACATGGCATGCCGGGAGTGTTCATGCGGATACGGGTACACATCGTCCGACATCATGGCCAATTTTTCCAATTTCAACAATTTAGCCTGTTTCATAATTCCCTTAATTAAGTTTGAATGTGTAACTGCAGCTTTCAATTAATTGGGTTGAACGATGCTCACTTGAATCCCTGCTCTTCCAATTCAGAAGCTCACCATTTGTACATTGTAGTCACATCCAAGGAGGAAAGAAAAAAAACATGTAATGTACGGTAGTGCGATCGATCTCCAACCATATCTCAAGCTTGAGACATTATGCAGCAGATTCATCCTTCATTCGAAGTACCGACCATTTGAAGTTCTGGATCACTTCTGATCTGCACATAATTTTCGGCTTTCA
This sequence comes from Pleurozium schreberi, assembly GCA_006891605.1. Taxonomy (NCBI): domain Eukaryota; kingdom Viridiplantae; phylum Streptophyta; class Bryopsida; order Hypnales; family Hylocomiaceae; genus Pleurozium; species Pleurozium schreberi. The sequence goes on along the minus strand of VACF01002377.1, from coordinate 103,131 downwards.
GAAGTTTCACATAAATGTAATGTAATGGTCATTCGATTTGTCGGTTTTATATAACCTGGGTGTGAGAGGTCTCAAGTTCTACTGCAAGGTTTCACTATTTCTTTGTATTTTGTAACCAGCCTGTGTATATTCGAGCATCATAATCTTGTGGGTCTCAGTGGTTAGTACTACCCGAACGTAGAGTTTTCAAATTGCCTTTGAAAATTTCCACTTCGCACAGAACAATAAAAATCTCACACACTAAATTAATTACAGACTCTGGTTCCAAAGACACCTTAGTCTCCATTTGCTTTGTTTCAAATAACATAATTTCAAGAATATATCGCATAGACTCGTAAACGACACAAAGTACAGTTATATACTATTCCACAACATTTGCTGAAAATCACTTTCGTCCAGTAGACAGTTTGAAACTATATATGATCACCTGAAGCTTCGAGAATCCGGCAGCCGATTGATTAAGATGAGAATCCTTTCGGACGACGACTTCAATCATGCGAATTCTTGGTGCGATGCTCAATTCTGAAAACATTGATTAATTCAATTAAAGAAGGACGATCTGCGCTTACAATTAATTGTCTGAAATGTGGAGACAAAATAATGTGCCGATTTTGCCTTGCGAACATCCCAAAGTTTCTGAAAGTTTCACTGTAAGTTCCGAAGCAGGCTGCGCAAAGTCAATGCAACAAGTCGTTGCTGTGAATTTCGATAGACAGGGGATACCAGTGGTGGAGGATGTGAAAGGGTGGCATGGACACACTCTGTTGGAGGTTGTCAAGAGGTTGCAGAATCAGTTAGGTCTTGGAAGCGGCTGATAAGGTGGGTACACCCAAAACCGCCACAAATTGGTGGTCACTATTATTAGGCTGGTCATATTTTCATATTTTCTTGTTGGCAAGTGAAAGGCGATTCTAATGCAACAAAGAATGCAATATTTGGATATAATATGCAAAAGTTATGGAGGGTCAAAGTTTGGTCCTAAAAGCATTTTTTCTCTACAAGAGAAAGAGGTGTTTTTAAGAGTATTTTTAAGCAGTCTTAGACATAAGATTATAAGTAATGACTTCTAAGGAGATTCTTTGTCAAAATTTTCTAAAAAATACATGTGTTTCTAGTAAAAATTTATTGAAAAATCTCCTTAAGAGTCATTACTTATAATCTTATGTCTAAGACCATGCTTAAAACCACACTTAAAACATCCCTTTCCATTCTCTTGTAGTGTTTCACCATAAATACATAATTGATTTTGGAAATGAGTACAGAGTCTAGAGATGGTGGTTTTAGATTAAGGGCGATTTGGGGATACCTACTATAGTTTCAATCCATGGATGTGTGTTTTCCTCGTGTGGGTCACTCTTTGTATATTTAGGGTACCACGTGCGGCAATGGGGTATTTTTGAGGGGGCTATTTACTTATTAGGCCAAAATAAAAGGGTCCCCATAATTATTTAATTTGGCAAATTGGCCTATATTATGGCTCCCTATCATTACTTATACCGCACATGCGAGCACAATTTTTTCTAGACTATATTCTTTATTAAAAAAAAAATGAATTGAAAAGCTTGGTGAAAGCAAAAACGTTTTACAAAACAATACAACAAATACATGTGTGAAATCCTCTGGAAATTTTCATGCGTTTTCTTATCAGTTCCCAAGTGCATTTTCGAAAATTTTAACAACCTAGGGATTGTTCACCTGAAAGTCCACCAAACATAAACAACATCTGCTAGATTTCATATGATCAAGAATTCAGCATATGAGATGGAGGATAAGATGTTACAAAAAATTTGTGGTCTTTGGAGTTCGAGGTCCAAATCAATTTTAACCTCATACCAAAACATTTGTACAAGAATAGAAGAGAGGAACACCCCATAGTTTGCAGAAGTACAAAACACAGCTTAGGATCAGCAAGAACTATCCTTACATCAGTAGTCTGTACAACATGGTATACTAAATACAATACTTCGAATCCTAAACTTCAGCCCCTTAGTTACATGTAAGAAATCTTAAGGGACTAGATTTACAGGCTATCTACCTTCATTATAATGGATTTGTCCCTTTTCAATGTTCTCTAATTTATTTGTAAGTTTTTTATAAATTTTATGTCCAAAGAATAAAATCCTATCTATATTAAGCCGTACGTAGTTTTTAAAATGCACTAAGTGACCCACCCGAGGTGTTTTCTCATAGAACTTGAATCTTCTAAGAGAGCCACCATCAACAAATTGGACTAAGAATGTTTTCATGAGCTTAATGTTGCGGCAGTTCGACGTCGAAAATCCGTCCGTCCGAGAAAGTTCGACGACGTCCATCCATCCGACAAGGACGTCTACGGATGACGGCATGCGACCACTGCTCTATTGCCAACTGGCGCAAAGTTTACTTTAAAGTTTAGTCATGAGCAACGAATTCCTGAATACAAAGCCTAATCAAATCAATCAGCTTGTAACCCTAATTCGATTTCCCCTGCTCTTGTGCGCAAGGTCCTAGTGTTTTTGAGGAGTTTTTTGGKTTTGTGGAAGCGATGGCGGATGGGGACGAGCTCCCGATGCCTGAGGCGAGCGTGCAGAACGTGTTGGAGCAGACGGAGTTGAAGTGGATCTTTGTAGGGGGCAAAGGCGGTGTTGGCAAAACCACCTGCAGCTGCATGCTTGCGGTCCTTTTGGCGAAAGTGCGTGAATCGGTGTTGTTGATTTCGACAGATCCCGCTCACAATTTGAGCGATGCGTTCTGCCAGAAGTTCACGAAGTCGCCGTCCATGGTGAACGGGTTCAGTAACCTCTTTGCCATGGAAGTGGACCCGACGGTGGAAAACGAAGATCTGGAGGAGCAGGCGGACGGTCTGGGCATGGGTGGGTTCGTTTCCGAGCTTGCGAATGCGATCCCGGGGATTGATGAAGCCATGAGCTTTGCCGAGATGCTGAAGCTGGTGCAGACCATGGATTACAGTGTGATCGTKTTTGATACGGCGCCCACGGGCCATACATTGCGCTTGTTGCAGTTCCCGTCTACGCTGGAGAAGGGCATTGGGAAGGTGTTGAGCTTGAAAAATAGATTTGGGGGGCTGATTAATCAGGCGACGCGGATGTTTGGCGTCGGGGAGGAGTTTGGCGAGGACGCTTTGCTGGGGAAGGTAGAGAATATTAAGGCCGTGATTGAGCAGGTGTGTGTCCTGTAGCCCTAAATGCAGAATTTGATGATTTTTAAGAGAATTCRCGTAGGAAAASATAGAGTAATAAAATATAATGCAAGTCTTGCAATCTTACTGGTTTGATTGTGGGCAGTTTCAGGGTTTAGGTAGCTTGCAATTCTGAATTGAGCACACCCTCTACCTTACATCGGTAATAGTTTCCTAGTTGGATAATCTAATTTTCACTATGGTGTCTCTCTGTTGCGATTAAAGTAGGTTATGAGCGAAACTTGACTCCATAGTTAATGTCGTCAGTGCGATATTTTTTAGTTATGCAATTTTAGACCAAATCGCAGTCTAGAAATAATAGAGTTCAAATTTTAGGTAGCTGTTGGGCTGTCGCCTCAGTCGCTCAACTCTAAATTACCGATAGAATTTTAAGCAATGAAAATGATATCTGAAAAACTTCCTCAAAACAGGCTTGAAATTAAAAGTTTACTCTTTCAACGACCATTGAAGCGATTCTTGGCCCAACTCTTTTTTTCATTATATTTGAGAAAGGATCAACGACGGCCCTTCGATTGTTTAGATTTGTAAAAATTGTCTAGAATCTGTTAAACTAGATTTATTTGCAATTTTCAGAAGGGGTGCAGAGAATRACTTTGTTGCCTGTGACTTGCGGCACCAGGTCAATGAGCAATTTCGAAATCCAGATATGACAACATTTATATGCGTGTGTATACCCGARTTCTTGTCGTTGTACGAGACGGAGAGGCTGGTTCAGGAGCTTGCTAGATTCGAAATCGATACACACAACATCATCATCAATCAAGTCCTCTTTCAGCCTGACGTTTCTGACTCAAAGTTGCTACAAGCGCGGGTACGAATGCAACAGAAGTATCTTGACCAGTTCCATGAATTGTATGAGGATTTCAATATCACTAAATTGCCCCTTCTCCCCGAAGAAGTGCGTGGAGTAGAAGCTTTGAGATCTTTTTCACAAAACTTGATCAAGCCTTACGTCGCGGATGAGACAGTCGAGGGTGCCGGTGCAGCAAGAATCCGGGAATTGGAGAAAGAGGTGGCATCTTTGAGAACAACAGTTGCGAACTTTCAAGCAGAATTGGAGGGTCTTAGGGATGCGCTTTAATTTCCAGTAAGTTGATATCCGTCTATGAAGGCTTTCTAGATAGACAGTCTTCTGCTCTTGTCCTGGACTCCTCGCCCTCCTTATAATTTATTTGAGTCTAATGCCGGTCAGGATGCTGCTGCGGATTATGGAATAGCCAATTTAAGACATACTTATCTTATGTCCTTCACAGTGTCAGTATCATTGGTTAGTTGTGCAAATATGGATCTGACCTATTTGCTCAAGTTGGAAATTAGTGTTGCAATTCTTATGTTTTAGAAAATGTCAAATAGAAGTTAACCCTAGTTCTTTTTGTAATTTTTGGAGCTATATGAAATTAGTTRTTAATTTTTCAAGGTCAGTATGTTGTCTCGTTCAAATTCATGCCTAGACTATTCATATATTMTGATMTCCTTAATTCCGCAAAGTCTTACAGGAGAAATCTTCAACTAAGCAAATATTTACAAGTAGAACTTTAGTATGTGGACAATTTTCATTTGGTTTAAGGTTTGCCATACTGGTAATTCTCAATCATGATTAAGGAGACATTGTTGACCTCAAAATGGGGAGCCAGGTGGAATTAGAGCAACTACTGTACAGTACTTTTCCAACTGGTGTTTGTGAAGAAAGTCAGGGTGTATGGAAAGCATCCTACCACGCTTATCCGGATTTTGAATAGGGTTGAAGATTTTTCAGTCYCCTTGCATTAAAGGATCTTTGAGAGCAAGGACTCCTTTAGGACACTCAACCTTATCGTGTACGCAACAGTCTAATCTTTAAAGTTGTAGATGTTACATATGTTTCTTGATTTTCACTTGAGTGATGGATTGACTTGATGGCTTCAATTTCATGTGCTTTAGGTATTGTCTATACCATGCTTGTACATTTACAATGGTTTGGAGCAATAGGCACTACTTTAGTATATGTATGATAAGCAAAAGAGTATGATATTTACAACTAAATTGGAATATTTTGTTGTGGATCCTATTGGCAATTGATGGAGGAATCTTGTGCATTTTAGATCATTTTAATCCTATGGAGGCCAATGAATGTCTTTGCTAGTGTTGTGTATTGTATCCATGAAAGTGTTCGCAATTGGCAATGGGTAAGACTATCCACTATGCAATTGTCATATTGGCCCTCCAAATACATTTATTACCTAATTTTTATTGGTATGTAATTAAAATTTGAAATCATTGTTGTTGGAGGTGCATTAAAAAAACGATCGCAATAAGTTACTTTTTCAAGAAGATGCATTGAGTGCTCACACAACAAAAGCTCCATAACTTTCACATACTAATTCAAATGGAATGAATCAAATCTTTCTAAATAGACAAAAGTGCAATCTATGAGGAAAAAAATTATTTCAAACGTTTATTTATTGTTGCCCAGGCTTAGCCAATTTGAGCTTAGTGTGGTACTCCCTCCGTCTTGAAATAAATTTGGGGTTTCTAAATATACTTGTCCTAAATTAAATTCAAAATTGGCTCTCCACAACTTGATGAAGAACAACTAAGGCTAGATTGAGTTCCCTGAAGCAAAAGAATCTACAGTTCTACCCTCCAAAGGCTATATAGCAATTCGTTCATTGCAAACGGAATCAAAATGCAACCCTCTAGCCAACCAAAGGCAAAGAATTCAACCCAAAATTATACAAAAATTGCTACTAATAAATCTCTTGTTGAGAATTTTTTGGAGTTGAATCACAAGACATTGTTGTAATTGAATAGAAAGGATGTTAATGGATGTCACTCCACCAACATTGCTTAGAGAATGACAAAAATCAATACCACTGGAGCAGTTCCAAACAGGGCAAAACAATTTTGATTTCACTGCTTGTTTTCAACATGCACAACTTGATTCTTGACTTCCATTCTTTCACACCTAACGGGGCTTAATAGAATCTACAATAACTACAAAATCTCCTAAAAATGGAAACAACTCATGTGCTAATTTAGCCATTTCCAAGAAGACCTGGATTTATTTCAAGACAGAGGTAGTATAACTTTTGTTTTGAGGCTTCAATTGAAATGGAAATTACAGTTTCACAAAAAAAAAATGCGCTTTTCTATCCTAAGTTTTTTTTCAAAATTGCAAAAGAAATTGAGATCATTGGGGGTTCTCTAAACTTTAATTTTTCCCATGAAGGAACAATAGGACTTTAGGGATTATCAAATAAGAGGCCAATATTGAAGTCTTGATAAGTGTTGTTTACATCATCTGGCCATGGTAGCAAAAAAAATGCATAATTTTACCTTTTTCTACCTCTATTTATTCCACCTGTCTTTTTAATCAACAATAATAAGTTGTTGATCTTCAAGCAATTTTGGATTCCACAACAATTAAGTTGTTCACAAAGTTTTTGAGATTTAAAAGTTGTTCTTTTCAATTCTTCAATTTGGCTTGTTATTTTTTGAAACAATGGAGTCAAATTTCTAATACATTCTAATGTATGTGTGTCTTTTATAGTATTCACCATTGCATATGTTTCATTCATCATTCAATATACTTCTATTTTACATTTTAATATATGTTTGCTTATAAAAAAATTATACAAAGATTTTAGTCATTTTTATTTGAAGATTAATTGAGATTTTTGTTCTACATTCTATCTAATATTCTAATACATGGAAATTCTTATAAAATTCTAATGATGAATGCATAGCATAGCAAGTGCCAACCGCCAGTTACAAATTAAAACATCAAAACACCTATTTTCATGAAATTTTGCACTTTTCTAGTTCTCCTACTTAGAGAATTTTCCTATGCTTTTCCTTCGTAGGGTACCTTCTTCGTAAAGGTGTATACATTGAACATATTTTATAACCATCGTAGATTGTCAAAAAAGCTAATTTTTTAAGAAACAAAGTACTAAGAACAAAAGAAAATTGTAAAATTCAACTTAAAATTGAAATAAAAATCCTTTTAAAAAGAAGGATGGCTAATGGCAAATTTCATTAAAGTGGCGGTATTCCATGTGCCATTTCCAACCCTATAGTTTGAACTGCTTTAAGTGAAATGTAGGACAAATATAGATTTTAGGTCATCTTCGACATTTGGAGATGTCAAAAATCTATGATGTATTTAGATTTTTGACTGCACGATCTGAAATATATAGGACAGGTATAGATTTCAGAAATCTAAGACTGGTATAGATTTCAGAAACCTAAGGCAGGCAGGTATAGATTCCAAAAATCTATGATAGATTTAGATTTCAGACCGCGCGGTCTAAACTGTAAAAAGCGCCAAAATAAAAGAATATTGCCATTTTAACGAAATTCGCCATGCTAGCTATTCAATGGCCGTCTTCTAAAAACACAAGACTAGTCATGACCCACTAGAGGAATCATGCCAGATTTCTTCCGAAATTGTGTCGGTAGTGCTCGAGCATCTTCTCAGGGCGAGAGAAACCCACTCTGAACTCCTGGCCACAGGATCGACGTGAGAAAAGTCGGAGAGGTCTGTCCTCATTCACGTGTGGCAGTGCACGCAGGATTCCTGCAGSCACACAAAACATGTTCGCGGAGTCAGTGGCGGAATCCCAAGAAAAGGATCCGCAGTACGGGAGAGCTCTATGGAATGAACACTAACTTACAAGGAGGATTCCGTGATTCTCGAGAAAGCCAATGAGTGAGGACCGGGGCGGCGACTGGAGCTCGCTAGCTCGGGGAACTGCTGCCTGTGCAAGTTTAATTAATTAATATAACTAACGTATTTAATATGAAGTTTTAGAGTGGCAAAAAAGATGTGGCTGGCTTCCATCTGCAGTACGACAACGTCGACCACCACATGGAAGATTTGTGGCTGCAGGCGAGCAAACAAGCATCCTTTCGGTCCGATCCATCCGGACAGAATAATGGAAAGATGTGCCTGTGCCGCTCGCTCGCTCACTCTCAGTCAGCACTCAGCAGCTGCAGCAGGGATTTTTTTTTTTTTTTTTTCCTATTTTTTACGAAGTGCCAACGTGGCGATAAAAAAATGTCACTTAAATTTCAACATTCATCCACACGTTGGATAGAAAATATCACATTTTGCACAGTCCAACATTCATCCACACGTTGGATAGAAAATATCACATTTTTAAGAATCTTGTAAAGAATGAAAACCAAATTGTTATTTGTTGAATTTTTTTCCTAAACTTTCATCTTAGTTCTTCAACATAATTTTTTTCTAATGCCATATATATCCGTTGTGCAAAGATTTTTAGATTTGATGCAAGATCTTGTAGTTTAATATGCAAAAAATGCAATTAATTTTTTTTCTCTCTTTACTATAGAAGGGTTACAGTATAAAACTTAACTCCATGAGACCCCAATTTAAGTTTAGGTGATGCAAGACAGTGGAGTCTTATCTTTTGTTTTTTATTGAGACCTTCAAACTCCAACTATTGGTCCCTCATTTCAATATTTCATGCACTATATTATACAATTATAACTGTATCTTTTCTTTCCTTCTCTTTTTTTTGAATTTTTGAAGAGGCAATTGAGTAGAGTTTACAAATTTTAACTAAATAAAGTAGATAAACCTAAATATAACACTTATTGTAAATTTGTTGATTTGGAGGGAGCTTAGAAAAAAAACAATGTTTGCTTGTTAGGAAATGGATTAGAAAACTAAGAAAATTGGTTTCACATTTTTTCAAGCTTGTATGARTATAATACGAATTTGTGGGAACAAYTRCCTAGATGCACCCATACAAGTGGTGAAGAAATATGAAAAAAAAACAGGGAAGGAAATTAATCATGCACAAAARATTGTGAAAAGAAGTGCTTTTAACCCCTAAAGGACCAAGGTCTTTTTTGCAAAAAACCACTCAACTGCTAYTTTTATAGCATAGAGTACAAAAAATTAAAAATTATTTCTTTTACATCTAATCGTAAGATCCTACACCCAACTAATATGAGAATATGTGGTAAAAATTTTAGAAATTTCAATTGCATAGATTGCAAGATATAGTCCCAATGAGGAAGAGGAGTAAAAAACACATTCCAAGCGTGGTTAGAAAATTTTTCCATTCTTGGAAATAGCTACACCTACAGGTTGGGTATGGATCTTTGGTTGGCAATGGGTGGTTCTACTGTAAGCTAGTCTGCTCTTAAAGCGACCATTTAAGAGCTGATTGTGTTTTAAGGGAAGCTAAAACCCTTGAAACAATTTTTAGTAAATTTATCTAGGAGGAAAAAAGTAATTGGCATCTAACCCAAGTCGTTTCATATTTTTGGGAATTTCAAGGAATTAGTTACAAATTCTTGAAGTTGTAATGCAATGGTGACTAAAAGCGACCACCTCCTGAAATGTACACTACTAATACATTGAAGAAAGCAAAATGAACCTTTGTATCATGATCGCCTTTAGAGCATGGGCATTTTAAGAGTAGACTACCTTAATGCAAGCTGCCTTTGAGTTTGCAAGTCCACTGGTGAATAAGCCATCCATTTTGCAAGAAGCTCTCTTATTAAGGGCGGATTTAGACTACGGTTCAAGACCAAGAAAGTCTAAAAATCGAGCAATCCTATTGGGTAAAAGCTGCAAGTTGGACCCGAAGTGTTTACACTAGGGATCGGTCCAGAATTTTTGAAAGTGGTCTGGCGCCTGCGTGGTACAGATTTGGAGGGAAGTTTTTGGACCCAACCTTGGTCTCAATGGACTGGAAGGAGAGCTCCCATTTCGTGGACCCAATCTCGTCCTGTGGGTCTAACTCCACTTGAATAAAATACCAATTTTTTTTAGGGTTTCTATTTGACAATTGAAGGCATTGATTGCCGATTTGCTATACACTTCATTTAACCCCTAAAGTCCCATTGTCCCCTCAGGGAACAATTTGGATTTCGGGCAGGTTCCTGTGACCTTGATTTTTTTATGAAACTTTTTGAAACTTTCTCATAAGATAGAAAAAATTGATTATCTTTGAGGGAATATAATTTTTATTTCAATTGGTGCCCGGGAGCAGAAGTTATACAACAAAAACCACAGAATTGCACTCGGCGGGCAGCAAAAAAAATTTGCAAAAATTAAAAATTAAATTTTTTAATATTTTTTTCTGAAATGATATATTTTTGTCTACATGTGAAGCTTTGATTCATTCTATTTGGACTAGTAATGAGAAAGTTATAGACAATCTTGTTTTTCAGGCAATCTAAGCATCTTCTTGAAAAAAAAACTTATAGCATTCATTTTTGAATGCAATTTTCACAATTTTTCAGAAAACAATTGTTGGACAAGGTGAAGTTTACTTTCTAGAACAATCTCACCATTTGGATTATTGTGCTTCAATCCCATCTTAGAGCTATTAACCATTTAATTTTTGTTGTCAATCTTGGACCTACTTCTACTTAACAGTTTTTTAAAGATTGAAAATCAAGTGTGTTTCTTTTGAAATTTTTTCCTAGAATCTCAATTCAATTCTTCAACATAAAAAATTTTAAATTCAAAGTCTGTAGTGCAAAAAAATTTGACAAATGACAGTCAAAGTCATCTGAAATTGTAGTCCAGTGTTAAAAAAAGCTCTCTTTTCCCACTTTGACTGCTAATATCTTCCAGTCCATACGGTCAAACTTCATGAAATTTTTACCACATGATCTTAGACAAGTGAAATACAAGATCCTATGGTTCGATTTTGGGAAAAATTATTTTTTTGGTTTTTTGGATGAATGCAACAAAAATGACAGTTTTCAGTGGTTTTTGATAGAAAAATGGACTTGGGACTTTAGGGGTTAATGCCATTGCTGGAACCCCTTTGAGAAACTAAATTTAGCAATGAGAAACTGAATTCAGCAGTGAACAGTGCTGTCCAGAATTTAAAAGTATTAAAAAAACAATTTTTATTTTAAATTTACAAAAAAAAATTCAATAAAAATTGTAGTCCTACATGGCGGGATGGCGGCCACGTTTGAGTGCAAAAAACAGTTTGAAATTGATTTTTCATTTTTTTTACATTTTTTTTAAATGGAAAAAATGGAAAAAATTCAACCATTGGTGCTAAAGTGGAGGCCTCCTAGAAGCCGTGTTCTTGCCTAATGCATCATCATTTACACTTGGGTCCACAACCAATTTCCAACTACTTTTCTTAATCAACTCCCTAGAACCCATTGGGAATTTCTTCAGTCTAAAATGGAGGGTACCTAGACCCGCGACCTCTTGGTCTTGGCCCATAGTCTAAACCCATCCTAAGCTTCGCTCTGCTGCCGTGGACTGTGGTTCAACAAAGCTACTCTAAGCTTTACCCGATCGCAATGTTTTTTTTCTGGCAAAATTTCGCCAGATTATCAGAATTCTGACCTCTACTGGTTCGTCCCTCCAAAATCTGTCCAGCAGATCTCCAAGGGAGACACTGGTCAAAAAACTGCCCGACCGGCCGGCCCGTCCTTCTGCAGGGTGATGAATAGCTTCCTTGCGCAGTAGATACCCTTCGGGCTTCGGCCAATCAGGAGCGACTTCCCAATCCCCATCAGTTTGGAATCTTTAGGATCACGCCATTTGCCACCACGCTATTGAAGGCGGCCCTCCAGCTAAGAGATGCTTCGCCAAGGCTCCCATAGGTGGATTCCACGTACACATGTTCCTCCCCGCCAGCTAGGAAGCCAGCTAGGAAGGAAGGCGCCCCGGTCATTGGGCTGGACCCACAGACAGACGGACGTGGCAACCCCAGCAGGTCAGGTTCCACATTAACTGGTTGTGTCATTCATGACGTGGACGATTTGATTAATTACTGATTAGATTACATGTACTCGGAAAAGGGGATCACACTGACCAAATTCTTTCTGAGTGTGGGGGTGATAAGAGCATGGTCACCATTACACACCCAACTTGGCACGCTCAAACTTTCCATCTAATTTTGAAGGGCCTCAATTTCCTCAATCCTTCAACACGGCTTACAAATAGTGGAAAGACCATTCATCAAATGGAATAAAGGATAAACTATACATCCTTCTACAATTCTTTGACTTCCAATGCTTACTTTTGAAATTTTTTAAACCAATGATTCTCATGGTATCAAAATTCATGAATTCCATGGAGATCCGCCTAACATTTATGGGTTAAGCTAACAAAGTTATACTGCCATACAGTCTAGGCGCTAGGTGATTGCAAGGATCACTTGTCCTATTTTTTGTCCCCTTGCTCTCACATGGGTGGTTTTTTGCTCATAACTTTTGCATTGTTTGATCATTTGGAATGAAATTTGGAATGATCGTATATGAGGTAGTTGTATACATTGAGTAATTTTTTCTAAATTTTTAAAATTATTTTACTATTTTTAACTTGCTCCCAATTAGGTGTCTATCTTGGCCATTTTGGAGGTTTTTGGTACAATTTTGGACCTAGAAATCCGAATTGGAAGCTCAAAATTGGGATAAAAGGACTTGTACCAAATTTATATAGGTCCACAAAGAGTTTTTCTAAAAATAATAATCTATCCACTTTGCACATGTGTTCAAAGTGCACTACCTTTGTGCAAGTGTAAAGAACTCAAATTGTTTCCCCAAAGACAAAAGTGGTTGAGAAAGAGCTTCTTCAAGTTAGAAAAAAGTCATTTAAAATTTTTTTTTTACTATTTTTCAAAAATAAAACATCAAAGTGTCAATTTTCTTGGCATTTTCCATCATTTCTTGCATGACTTTTAGAGAGAAATTTTTTTAGGTCTGAATTTTCATGCATGTACTTTTTTGAGTGCTTTACAAACTATCCATATTTTATTTCATTTAAAAAAAATTTATTCCAAAAGTCATAGTACTCCAGTACTAATACAAATTTAGCCAAAAATGACAAGGATTTCTTGCAACTACCTCGCTATAGATCATGTTCCAAGCATCTACAATTTTTTCACAATAAGTCCTTTAATTTTTGGTCCCCTTAATACCCCTATTCAATATTATTAGTTTATTTAAACGAATATTGTGTTGATTTGAAGCTTGAGGAAGATGATCACTACGCATGCACTTTTTGTCAATTTTAAAGCCCCCTTTAGTTGTATCTTAAAATTTTGTATTTCTCAAATTAAGTAGGATATTTCAGAGAGACCGTGTCGCAYAATAGAGGTACTAAAATAAGACTTGGTTGTGTTTGTTGAGTTAATTTGGAGTACTTTATGTAGAAAGTCATTGTGAAAGCAATGAATGCACTACACAAACTGACTAACATTATGTCAAGTTTGTAATGAGCCTAAAGGCAATTGTTTCACTATTCTATTGGTTCTCAACAAAGGATTACGTGGCTGCCACGATGTTTCATCTTGTTGTGAGCCATTTCAAACAACAAGAAATAAACAATTAAATGCTCGTTTAAGTAGATCTAACATTTTGATTCACTTGCATGGCGTGATATAATTCATGCACAAATTACCAACTATATAGGCACAATAATATTTTCTAGTCTTTTAACAAGTGCAATGACACTCACCAATTACTTAATTACTAAGGTTGGAATTTTTCTACTCATGATGTATAACTCTATAAGTCCATAATTGTTCAAAATGATTGACAACTTCTATATTTTAAGTCTATTTTAGTAATAATGATGACTTAATTTGCTATTGGTGTTGAATATAAGAGCACAAACCTTAGTTAGTCTTCAACAAACACTTAGTTTGCTAGTAGTGTCGATTATGGGAGCACATACCTTAGTTAGTCTCCAACAAACACTTAGTTTGCTAGTAGTGTCGATTATGGAAGCACATACCTTAATTAGTCTCCATCAAACACTTAGTTTGCTAGTTGTGTCGATTATGGAAGCACATAATTACCTTAATTAGTCTCCAGCAAACACTTAGTTTGCTAGTAGTACTATTGCTTGTGGGAGCACATACCTTAGTAGTAGTCTCCAACAAATACTTAGTTTGCTAGTAGTACTACTGCTTATGGAAGTACATACTTTAGTTAGTCTCTGTCACTAACAAAAGCTTAATTTGCTATTAGTGTTGATTATGGAAGCACAGTTAGTCTCACTAACAAACACTTAGTTTCATTAACAAACGCTTAGTTTGCTATTAGTGTCGATTATGGGAGCACATACCCTCGTTAGTCTCCACCCTCCCCTCCTAAAGTTTCCTCTTGAAGTGGATCCCATCTAGATTCTCAATGGACTTCGCAAACGGCTGCTGCAAAAAGTTTTCCTCCCGCCGTACGTACAACTGATCGCTGGCCCTGTTGACCAGATCGATGACTCACCCGGCCATCGCTGCTTCGTTTCTTCGAGTGACTCACTGTGCGTTGAGGGAATCCGTCACTCCAGCTCTCACACAGTCACACCGTCTGTCCCACTTAGGAGACAGAGTTTCACTCTTCGATCAAGTCACAGTGCGGTACGTACGTACGTCGAGGTGCGCAGTGCGCCTGCTGATGAGTGTTGTTGGCGTGAGAATTGAACAAAACAAAAGAACTCGTTCAGTTGGAATCGAATTCATGTCATAAGCGACCACAAACTAGCTTTTCTAATGCATGATTGTTCAGACACAGTCTGTAAGCAAATATCACGATTCACAACACACAGTAAGCAAATATCACGATAAATTCACAACACAGCCGCATGGCAATTGGTTAGTACGCCGTAGCAAATGACAGCTAGCTTGGCATTCCGTCGCTTTAAGTTCGTATGAGCTTGATGACGGAGTGTTCCGATTCGGAGAGAACAAAAGAGATAGTATAGATATGACTCCTTTAATTTCACAGATCGTACTGTGATGAGCTTCAGTTGCTTGCTGCGCATCGGAAGCTACTGCGACAATAACGTTGTTGTTACTTGGGTGAAGGTACTGGCCGGTCAAAAGGTGAGCGCGACGGAGAAGTCAGTTCAGGTTGACAGCCAAAATTTGGCGGACAACACTCCAACACTCCAACACTCCACAATCATTAGACTGCGCTAGTCTGTCTTTAGATGAGGAGGGCAGACTCCTTCAGAATGAGGTCACCTTCGGGATAATAATACTTAACTGAATTTATGGCAAATTTCATTAAATTGGCGGTATTCCATGTGCCATTATCAACCTTGCAATCTGAATTGCTTAAGTGAATCTAGGATAGGTATAGATTTTTAGGTCATCTATGACATATCAGCCATAACAGCCATAACAGCCAAACCATCCTTCACAATTTTTATTAATTATTTGACAAAAATGTGCTATGGTATTATTTGGGATAAAACCACTAGAAAAATCAAGAAGGAATCTGACTCCAAGGAGTCAAGGACACAACTATGGCTATTTGATTCAATGAATTAATCCTAAAAACAAGATTTTATGTACAACAAAATTTAACAAATATTACATAAAAGACAAAAAAAATTTAGAATTCTAAACAGAAGTGTGGGGTGATTGATTGATTGCAAGAAACACTTGTCCTATTTTTTGTCCTCTTGTCCTCAAACGAGTGTTTTTTTGCTCAATACTTTTGCACTGTTCATTTGTTTGGAGTGAAATTTGGAATAAAGATAAGTGCAGTGCAAAAGTATTGAGCAAAAATAGTTGTAGGCTTTAAATAATTTATTTAAATTTAAAAAATATTAGTTTATTATTTTTAACCTGCCCCCAATTGGATGTCTACCTTAGGCCCTTGGCCAATTTGGAGGAGTTTTTAGTACTATATTTGATCCAAAAATCAAAATTTGAAGCTCAAAATTTGAATTCACATTTTTTCTACAAGTTGTAAGAGTTTCAACCATTTTTGAAGAAATTTGAAATTACCATAAATTTCTTAAGGAAAATATGAAGAAAATTTACATCAAATACAAAATGCACTCAAATTTTCACCATAGATGTATATAGGGTATATCATCATGGTTTAAATCAAAGTTATTGTGTCATTCTATAATTAGAAAATCAGCAAACCATGATTGTAGGCCCAAGTTCATATTGTTATAATATATTGAAATTTGAGATTCTTTCCCAATTCCAATTGGAAGAAAAAGTGAAATGGACAAGCTTCACTTCATTAGTTGAACTCAAATTCAAAAAAGGCCATTTTTATAGCTCAAATTCACATAAAGAGTAAATAGCAAGAAATGACTCAAATACACTACAAGGGTGATCCATGGATTAAGCATCTTCTTCTTTAGAAAAGTTTGTAAGATCATAATGAAGGACTTTGCAATACTATTCACTCAAAATATACTTAAGTACCCACCAAATAAATAAATTGGCTGAAATTTTTTTTTTTTCCTTCCTCCAGTCTAAGCTAAAGTCATCCAGCAGACCACTCTAGTCTGTAGCGTCTTTAAAGTGTCAATAATATTTGAAAGCACTCATTGGAAGTCAAAGTTTTGCAGAAGATCTCCGGCCAAAATTCCAAGGATGAATAGTTGTACTCCTATCTTTCACAAGAAAATTCTCTATCATCCATTAGACACAAAACGTTTGTCTTGACGTTTAAGGGTAAAACCTAGAACGATGATGAGGATTTAAAGTGTTTGATGGATGACTATGATATTATAGAAACAAAGAATTTATCTATAGTATTGGTCTAAAAATTGAATCATATTTGAATGAACATTTATCACAAAAGCGGATTAATAAGCAACTTTGCTAAATTTAAGGAAAATTAAACATAAAGAAAGAGTCAAATGGTTGGAAAATATACAAGTACATTTGATTTCATCGGATGTGTTTGCTATATCATAAGGAATCCAAATTCAATCTTCTAACTTTACAACAACGCAAGGATACTATGAAAATTAATGAATTCATTGAAAGCCATGACTATCACTTTGGCCTATGCAATGAAGGAAAAACATGCAACTTCCAAGATTATTTGAAAGGTTGCCAAAAGCTAAGAAAAATATTTAGTACCTTCATAAAACCTATTACTAAAAATGAATAGCTAGCCAAACCATCCTTCCCAATTTTTCCTTCCCGATTTTATTATTTGACAAAAATGTACTATGATATTATTTGGGTTAAAACCACTAGAGAAATCAAGAAGGAATCTGACTCCAAGGACACAACTATGGCTATTTGATTCAACGAATTAATCCTAAAAGCAAGATATTATGTACAACAAAATTGAACAAATATCACATAAAAGACAAAAGATTTTTTAGAATTCTACATGGAAGTGTAGGGTGATTGCAAGAAATCCTTGTCCTATTTTTTGTCCCCTTGCCCTCGGACGAGTGTTTTTTCGCTCATAACTTTTGCATCGTTTGTTCACATGGAGTGAAATTTGAAATAAATGTACATGAGGTAGTTGTAGGCATTAAATAATTTTTTCAAATTAAAAAAAATTATTGTACTATTTTTAACTTGCCTCCGATTGGGTGTCTACCTTGGCCAATTTGGGGGAGTTTTCAGTATTATTTTTGATCCAAAATCCAAATTTGAAGCTCAGAACTGGGATGCAAGGACTACTATTGAAATTACATAGGCCCACATAGAAATTTCCTAAAAACAGTTAGCTGTCCACCTTGCACATGTGCTTTAAGTGCACTACCTTTGTGCAAGTGCAATGAACAAAAGTTGTTTTCCCGAAGACGAAAATGGTTGAGAAGGAGCATCTTCAAACTAGGAAAAATGGATTCTTTTTAAAGAATTTTTGAAACTTTTACTATTTAAAAAAAATGAAACATCAAAGTGTCCATTTTCTTGGCATTTTCCATCGCTCTTTGAGAGTTTGAGTATGCATAACTTTTAGAGATAAATTTTTCTAGGCCTAAATTTTCACACAATCATATATTTTTTTGAATGCTATAGAAATAATCCATATTTCTATTCCAAAAGTCACATGATTTCACTACTAAGACCGTTTTGAGCCAAAAACAACAAGGGTTTATTTCAACTACCTTTTGCCATATTTGCACGAGGGAATCAAAATTGTTAGCTAACAAACTTGTAGAGAGAGCCCCCATGAAAATTGTGGAAGACAACCTTTCGACTTCTAAGAAATTAATTTTAAAGTTGGACTAGAACATGAACATTGTATCTCATTTAGTGTTTTTTGCTATTCAAAGGGGAAGAAACCAAGGGCTTTTGGGGTTGAAATTTTGCATTCTCTCCAAAGTTTTAGAGCACCTACCCCTTTACACTCTAGAGTTTAAAATTCTTCAAAAATAGATGAAAAATGCTATGGGCCCTTCACAGTAGTCTCTTGACACTCAATCTCAACCCTATAAGGATGCCGCCCCTCCCCCCATGACCAAGGTAGTCACCAAATTTCTCCATAGGTGCATTCTCTTTTTCTATAATTAAGAGTGAAGTCATCCATCTGACCACTCCACTCTGGTCCTTATTAGGTCCTTATCAAGTTAACGTGTCAAGGAATGGCCCTCGAAATCATTGTTCATCCTAACTTTGGTTGTTTTTATCCTTTATTCTACTTAACAAGTGGTCACTCAACTATTTATGGGTCGTATTTGGTGAGCAAGGGTGAAGGACGAGGAAATTGAGGGCTGTTCAAAATGAGACGGAAAATTTGAGCTTGCCAACTTTGGCGAGAAGGGTGTGCATAGAGCCGGAGAGCCCGCAGACTCCGTCCCTCCARAATCGCGCCAGTGCTGTGAACGCTTGTGGCAGGTACTGTTCAAAAAAAAAAAAACGCCGGAAGAAACCCCAGTTTCACTCACGTTACGATTGACGCTACTGTTCTCGAACAAATCAAGCCAAAGCCATTACTTGCTACTTTGCAAAATATGCCAGAACCGTCACTTGATTTTTCCAAGGTCTTACCAATTGGGCACTTCGGCAGTAAGTTCAGCAAGATCCTTGCTTTCGTAAGCTAATGGTGATTACGGATTTCACAAGACGTGATTACGGATTCCCAAATGGTGATTCGGATTCCCAGGGGGGCCAGTGCGACCCCAGGGCAGTCCAAAGAATGTTACAGAATTGCGACAGAAGTGGGGTCAAAAGCGTACAAAAGATTTTCAAATCACCAGCTCTACTGGGTTGACACGGCCACGTGGATTGGACACACTGCACACGATATCCGTGTCGTGAGCAATGCATCCCGGGCGTCTGCTCGTAGTACTTAAGAAAGTTAAAAAAAAGTTCCACAGTGCACGCACAGTCACTGCAGTGCAAAAATCTTACAACGTATCACACAAGCGAAGCATTTCCCAAGGTATTGATAAGCTAGCTGCAAGTAGGAAGCCAACCGGGAAGGAGCGRAATTTATTCCCCAAGCAGGTTTTGTACTGATCTTGGCTGGACTGAYGAGTGTGAAATTGATGCGCACRGCTAGTCTCCTTCGCTATAAGATTAGTTTCATCAGCATCATCCCAAACAGTTAGCTTGCACGCCATCTCTCTYGCCAGTCGCCGCAGTTGCACTCCAAGTTAGTCTCCGCAGAGACTCGAGTAGAGTTGCAGTGAGAACGGAATGTAGTATTGGTCGCACACCGGATCTCGCACACCCATAACTTTGCAATCTCGGTGCAATCTCGATTGCAATTTGTGAGTTACGTACTTGTGTGGAGGTTGTTTGGTTTCAGCTCGCCGATGCTGCCAGACAACACTGCCAGACATTGCTCTTTCTTTCTTGAGATTCGGGCAAGCGARTGATTTGCAGGTGTTGGAGAATTGGGCACGCCACATTTCTCCGAATCGAGTTCTAAGAAACGATCGGCTCTGTATCCGGCGTTTCGTTGCCTCGCCTGTTTTACAATGGCGGGGAATTTCGTTCCGCTTTGAACACACGTGCAGAAGTCTGTCTGTCYGTCTGTTTGATCGATTGCTTAGAGTTTGCGAGCTTTTCCTACAAGTTCACGTAGAGCTAGTTAAATTCCAACTCCGCGTTTGAGAATATACCTGTAGAGCTCGCAAAAATGTCGACTGAGGCGCTTCTGCAGCGACCCCCGCRCGAGAGTGATCATCCGGTGTTGACGCCTGCTCCTTCCAGTGGTTACTACGAGAATTTCGCCATCGCAGCAGGCCCTCTCGCAGGCCTCCTCGTGTACTTCTTCTTCCTCTCCGATGAGCACGAGCAATCCCAGAAGCTGGCGGCGATGTTCGCCATTCTCATCTGGATCTGCGTCTGGTGGATGACAGAGGCCGTCCCGGTSGCCATAACTGCCCTGCTCCCTCTCTTCCTCTTCCCTCTCCTCCGCATCGCCACAGCCGACGACGTAGCGAAGGCGTACATGAAYGACACGATCTCTCTTTTTCTCGGCTCCTTCATCCTCGCTCTCGCAGTCCAGAAATACGATTGCCACAAACGACTCGCACTCAAAACGCTCCTCGTCTTCGGTGGGGAAAAAATGGACCCTCGCTTTCTCCTCCTCGGCTTCTGCGCGGGGCCAGCGTTCGTGAGCATGTTCATGTCGAACACCGCCACAGCTGTGATGATGATCCCCATGGCTGTTGGGGTGGTGCAAGAAGTTCAGTCCAACAATCCTCACATGGAATCCGAAGCTATCTCAAGCAATCCCAAGCACGCGAAAGCGCCCAGCGACGAGTTGGAGAGCGGGTACCACACGGGGAGTAATTCCGAATGTGGGGAGTCGGCGTCGTCGCAATTCGCGACGAAAGCGCTGAGCGAATACTCCAAGGGCGTGGTGCTGGCTGTTGGGTTCGCAGTGGGGGTGGGAGGGCTCACGACGCTCACGGGCACGGGACCGAATTTGGTATTCTCCGGGATCTTTCGGAGCTTGTTTCCGGAAGCGGAGCCTGTGACGTACACGCAGTGGTTCCTGTTCGGGTTTCCGTTGGGGGTGTTCTTTCTGCTGCTATTGTGGATCATGCTGTGCGTGATGTATTGCCCTTCGCCTGCTGTGCCGGTTGTGTCCGCGTCGCTGAGCAGGTCGGCTATACAGAAACAGTACGACTTGCTGGGCGCSATGACCTCTGCGGAGAAGACCGTGGTGTCGCTTTTCACGGTAGGCATTTCCCTCAGCATTTCTTTATTTTTTCGCAAGCATAACATTCTAGAGGATCGTTGCTGAGCATCTTCTGAATTTGAGATGTAACAYGAAGCCTGGACACCTTGTTTTGTTAAATGGAGCTCAAATGAGAGCTTCTCAAGTCAACGAACCATGGTCGTGACATGTGAGTTGGAGTCACAGCCTTAGTTTTACTCGATGTGCTCGGTCAAGTGTTACTTTGTTTTAAAAAACTCTAGTTTGGCATTGTTTCTTAAAACGTTCCATGCCATCACTACTCAAAAGAATGTAATTTAAGGTTTCATAGCATTCTTCAGAAACTCCTCTGCACACACTCTAGAATTCGAATACATCACTCTAATTGTGCAGGGGTACAAGGGCTAATGATAGTTCTGGTTTTAGAAATAATTGACCAATTTAGATGATTGGAAAGTAACAAATTTCATGGAGTTTAGACAGGAGTATTTGTGTGTCTGATTCGTTGTCAAAGTGCTACGTCTAACGAATCCATGTTCGATTGAATTTGCTCAGGTACTGGCCTTCTTGTGGATGACGCGAGCAACAAATGGAAAYGTGCCAGGGTGGGGCAGCTATTTTCATGGCTACGCAGATGATGGCACTGTTAGTGTAAGTTTTCTTGTGCATTTTGCAAACGCCCGCCCTCTGCTTACTCCCTGGATTCACTCGTTTAGTCAATAGGGGAATTCAGGGTTGGTCACTCTTCTATTCCCCTGTCTCAGAGAAAGAGATTGTGGCTTCCTAATTGTCATCCTATTTGTGCTGTCCACAAACTGGCTGATTGATTGACTGTGAGTGCCTTTGATTGATTACCTGCAGATTTTGATGGCGATGTTTCTCTTCATTCTCCCACTAAAGAGCAGAGCAGGAGAGAAGTTGATGAGCTGGGCAGATTGCAAGAAGCTCCCATGGGACATTGTTCTTGTGCTTGGTGGAGGTAAGAAATCGTCATCCAGCAGCAGATAGAGCTCCCTRCCAAAGTCCTTCATTTCTCCCTCCTTTTGTAATACTTCAATGTATCGTAACACTAACATTAATTTTGTCTGTTTTTCTTATTCAGGGTTTGCTCTGGCAGACGGCATCCGAGCGAGCGGCTTGTCGGAGTGGATAGCCTTGCACCTCGACTTCCTGCATTCGATCCCTTACATTCTCATTACTCCCTCTGTGGCAATCATTGTATCCATAGTCACCGAATTCACGTCCAACAATGCGACCGCCACCATTTTTCTCCCATTGCTGGCCGAAGTCTCCCTCTCCCTCAACATTCACCCACTCTTCCTCATGGTCACTGCCACCATTGCCTCGTCTTTCTCCTTCATGCTTCCCATCGCCACCCCTCCCAATGCGGTAGCGTACACGGCCGGGAAACTAAAAATGACCGATCTGGCCATTCCTGGGTTCCTGCTCAAATGCACCGGAATCTTCCTACTGTCAGTGCTGATGCCCACCCTAGGTAACCTCATTAACCTTGGATTATTTGAATTCTGCTTGWCTGARWTTGAARCATCAAAGATCATTAACAATAATATTTCGCATCATCTCTTCAAAACAGTACAGTTTGAAAGGATTCAATCAGCAAGTAACCTTGGCACTTTTCTCAACTGGTGTTTCGTGATGTATGATAGGTACTGTGGTTTTCAACTTGGATCAGAAATTTCAAAACTGATTGCAACGACTCCCTCACCACCACAACTTTCACGGGTGAATCTGCCGTTGCTTGGCATCAATCACCAACAAGTAGACTGTACTCATGATCATGAAGAGGTTGGAAGAGAGTGACAAAACTCTGGAACCAGCTTCCACCACCCGAAATGACATTTTAAGTCCTCTACGTTTTAAGGATTTTTTCGAGTACTTTTCTTGTTCACCAGTTGTGAGCATTATGTATCTCGAGCATAGGAGCTTAGTTCCTAGTTGTAACGTACATCATTCATTGTTTAACGTGGACATCGTTTTATGGATTTTTAGTATTCCGAGTTCACTCATTTATACAGTTACATCAAGAGATATACATATTTGGATCAAATAAATGACTTTTCGGAACAACTTACAGYCTCGAACTTACTTACATGTACCCAKATTCTCTGAGATKACAWTKTGCAARGGTCCCACAACTGCGAAAGAGCCCCATAACTTTCGGCGCCCCATTTTWAAGCCTTGAAGCAGATCCTGCACGATGAAACTATCACCTGCATTGTTACCAACTAACACAAGAAAACCGTTGTTACATTTCCCTAAACTTGGCCTTTGACAAGGATATGGCCCCTTCGAACAAAGCCCTGCAACGACATTGAGTTCAAGAATATGCGCAAACAAGAACTGGAAGCTGCGTTCTACCGACTCGAATCCATGGAGTGTGTTTTCCAGGGCAGGCTGGAAGGTCGACACCACGATGATTCCTCCTCAGCAATTCTTTTGCCTGGACATTTTCACGACTACAACAAGCCATCAAAGAACTGTTCTAATCGACTCATCTGAAACTCTCTCTCAGCATAACAAAGCCTAATTCTGTCGAGTATTCATAGCATCTTTAAACCAATTCTCTTCACAACTCACGTATCGTTCTTAGGGCGGCGAAATCTCGAAGACATTGAGAACCCTAACCTTTTCACAACACTAGAAGGACAAGCATCTATCTTATTCAGAAAAACCCTTATTGTCACATAAACTCGCTTGCAAATAAGGGTTTTTCTGAATGACAATCAAACCCTACAAGGTAACATCAACCTCTGCATTTCTCGTGGTCTAGCTCTACATCAATTCTCTGCGCTCTGTGCACGGCGATTCCTGTCTACACTGATTAACCCTAAGTAGTGAGAGCATTAAATTAGTGTCACTTGCATTATTAGTGTTACTGTAAATCTTCTTAAAATAATTTAGTATTGCGCAAGAATATGTCAAAATGCACTCATTTGAAACAGTGTGACTCTAGTAAATTAGTGTCACACACAAATAGGATAATTCACGTTAGCACAAAACCTACCATGACACTATGGATGAATGTGCAATAGTTACTAAAGGTGAAATCATTGTACCAGTTCATTTGAAAGACATACTCAAGGAATGGGGAAACTAAGTTAATAGCTAGTTACATATGAGCTTCTTTATTTTTTCCATGTATCCAATTTATACTGAGAAATCTTTGAGGTACATTACTAACTCTACACTTCTAAAAAATTTACTAATTCAAGTAAAAATGTAAGAAATAATCAAACCATATAAATGATTAACTATACAATGTGGTTGGGCTAACATGAGGTTTGGGGTACTTGGCTCAAAATTTCTCCTTGAGATAGTGGACATTTCCATGCCACATGAGTGACGCAAGTCATTTCGAAATAGATAAGGTGAAATAACCCATCGTAGGCAAAATACCCTTCACAAACACCCAAGAAATGATCCATCAAAGTCTTGCATCAATCCATGACACTTTTTTTTTCAATGAATGAGATTTGGACTACATTAGGTTGAATAAGTGGCCACAATCAATATCTTGGATGCTGGTGATGGAGTGATCTTAGTGATTGCAACAAAAACTTCCACCTTTTGAGCATAATTCATCACAAGAAGTAACTTTCTTGAACCGGCTTCATGTTGTGGGCATATTAGGAAATATTGTGACTACTTTAGTTGAATAAGATGACTATAATGGACACACTTTTTGTTGATTTTGGAGTAGTCTAAAGATTCTTTTGGACCAATTGGACAGCACACTTCAAGAATTCATAAAAAATCATACTTTGTCAAAAGAAAATTTAATATCTCTCCCCATTTTTCACATTTGTCATTATGTGGAATTCAAAAAATCAACAATGCCAATGGAACAAACCATTCATTATTCCTAATTATCATGGATTGGTTTATCTTAACTTGGGGAGGACACACTTATGACCATTGATCTTAAGCCTCATTGTCCATCACTTTGTTTGATGCCATTTTGCAATCACATATGAATGAAGAATTTTATATTTATTTTTTAGAGATGAAATCATAAGTTCACTCTAAGGCATAATATTTTCATTTTTTGGGGAGAAAAGTTTGAAAGTATTGTGTAATCTTTAGAAAAAAATGAAGAAATTTCATATCAATTACAAAATATACATTAAAAAAATATGAAATTTTCTCTATGCATGTATATCATAGTGTATAATGTCATGGTATAAAACAAAGTTATTGTATCTCTTTCAAACTAGAAAATCAATAGACCATGGTTATTGATTTAAAGTTCATATTGCTATAAAATACTCAAATTTACAAAATTTACAAAGTTTTCAATTGGAATTGAAATTGCACTTGATAGGCTTCATTACGTCAATTGGACTCAAGTTAAAAATTGCCATTTATATGACCAAAAATTCACATGAAGAATAAATGGCCAAAAAAACGCCAAAATACACTACTAACAAGGGTGATTTGTGGCTTATCTCCTAAAGGACCAATGGATAGTCCAGATTTCCAAAATTATGAAGATATATTATAAAGTGCAACTTAGAAGAATGATTTAATGATGACTATCAAACAATAGTTGTAAAATATGATCCATTGATCATTTTCATACAATTCAATCAACTCGTATATAGATCAATATTTTTCAATAAAATTTGAAGCCAAACATTGAAAATTCCTTCTGAAATCCATTGTAGGCTATTTTTAACCCCTCAAGGACCAAGTTGCTTTTTTTGGCAATATAGAAATGTTGGGCAACTCACTACTCAAGTGGAGTTTTTATTTTTATTTTCTTTAAAATTTTCACACAACATGTGTACAAAATGTCTTTAACTAAAGGCACAACAATTTTTACTTTTGACTACATGGTTCAAAAGTTGATGTATGATATATAGTTTTTTCACCACCTATGTAGTCCAAGTAGTAAGATTAAAAAATCACTTTTTCATAAACAAAAATTTGAAATTGGTTATGTAGATTTATATATATGTAGGGTTTTTCATAGTACTCATGTTTTTTTGGAAGTACTTTATAATTAGTATAACAATTTTGAAAAAATGTGGAAAATATATTTAATGTATTTACTTTTAAAAAGAAGGTACCTTATGAAGGAAAAGCATAGAAAAATTCTCTAAGTAGCAAAACTAGAAAAATGCAAAATCTCATGAAAATAGGTACTTTGATATTTTAATTTGTAAAAAATAGGGAAAACAATTTTCAAAGAAACTGAAAATTTGAATTTGAAAAGACTTTATGGTGAAGATATTTCACCAAAAGAATGATCTTGAAACCATTTTAATATTCAAAATTGCATGCGCTATGGAGCCTTGTTTGCATAAACGTAGAGGACATAAAATAATTATTTTTTGAGTGAAACTTGGTAGGCCCATGCCTTCTTAGTGTGGAAATAGACCACAAAAAATTCAGCTCTAGATCATTTATTTTTGATACCCCACAATACTAAAAAACCCTAAACCGCAAAGTGTGACAAGTTAGCTAAATTTAAATTTAAATATAAAATGATTCTTGAAAATTTCTTGAAAATTTCTTGATACATTCCACAGAGTGGGAATTTTGAAATTTTTCCACATCTTTTTAAACTACTATATTATAAGATCCTACAAATACATGTGTCCAAATATATTTTTTTTCAAAAATTTGTTACTTGTAATAGAAATGGCAGTTTTTGAGTGTATTTGGTGAAAACATAGGCAAGGCACTTGAAGGATTAAAGTCAAGATGCTAAATTTCAATTTTAGTGATTTTTAAAGATTATTTATTTATTTATTTTTATTCAAGTTATTTTTGAAGGATCATTTTTTAAGTAACAAAGTTACATTTTTTTTTTGAGGCCAAACCTACCAATACCGATTGAACAATAGAATATTTGCAAAGCAAAGTCTTCAGAATCTATACTACACAAATACTAAAAAATTAATACACAAATCTCCAAGATAAATGATGGATGAAAAAACACAATTTTGTGTAGTTGGGATGTCTTTGGATTCATCTATTGTTCAAAATTTGAATGCCAAATCCTGTAGGGGTTAATTCTTGAAGGACGGACTGGTGACTGTGGAAATAATCCAAAAGTATCCATCTACCGGACACAAAACATCCACATCGGCGTTCAAGGGCTAATCCCTAAGCGCTCAAGTGACCATTTTTTGGTTGAAGCCCGTGGAAAAAGCAAAATTTTTGGACTGAAATTTTTTTTTTTTCAATTTTTTTTTGGTAAACATTGGGTGTTCTTTCAATATATATATATTCAAAACTAAGATCGCTCCAGTCAAACAAAAATTATGAGAGAAATAGCACAATGTGTTTAGAATTTTCTAGTGTTGAAAAGCTTACTAATTGGAGGAAGTCAATAGAAACCTCTATTTACAAATCAATAGAAACCTCAATCAACTACAATGAGCAATGAGTTCACAAACTAGGAAGTCCATGTAGAAATCTGTAATTTACAAGTCAATATAAACCTCAATTTTGACCAATAAAAAAAAATCAAATGTTAAAGATAGAAATTCTATTTTTGGTGAATTTTTGAAGTCATATTTTCAAAATTCATTTGAAGAGAATCTAAAAATAGTTTTATAATTTTGACCGTATAGATGTTTTCTAATTTTTGTGTTTCACATTATCTTCTTTGATGCGAGCTTCAAAAAAGTTATAGAACTTATATTTTAWAACACATTTGTGTTTTGTCCAAACCCCTCGGACTTTTAGGAGTTAAGCATCTTCTTCCTTAGAAAAGTTAATAATGTCATGACCAAAGACCTTGCAATACTACGGACTAAAATGTAGTCAAACATCTTCCCAAAATAAAATCGGATGAAGTACCATATTTTGCCATCCTACAACTTTAGCTCATCAGGAACTAACACCCCAATTGTATTAGTACTCATGTTGTAGTGTTTCAATGAACTCACAAACCAACTTTGAAAGTTTACTGTTGTACTACAACATCAATATTAATACAATGCCTCCCACTGAAATAGTAATATTGCAGTACTGATGCTGTACTACAACAATACATTATCAAAGTTGGACTGTGAGCCCATTAAAACAGTATTGATTCAACGAGGGTACTTTCCTGATTTGAAGTAATTTTAGATGAAGTCATCCAAAGGACGTTTTTGCGTCGTGCTTAGCAGCGCGGTTTCAGGGTTAAAGGCTGGCATTTGGTTGGGCTAACACGTGTGGACCTCAAAAGGAATGTATGGAAACCGACATGCATGTGTGAACATGATGCAAAGAACCCGGCGAATTACCGACTCTATAGCTCTTGCCTGTGGGGTTCAGTTGATGTCCGCTTCATATAACGCTGCATTTTAATAAGGCGAAATAATASTAAGTTAGGTGGCAGTATGGTAGAACCACCCATGGTCAACCACGCCCCCATGGCCAATGTATAAGGTAGAACTACCTATAACCAACCAAATAAGGAATTTGGACAAGTCTGAAGCTATGGAATGCAAGGTAATATTATTAGAGGTGTGTTGATAAAAATGATGAGGATTGCAAAAACTTTGGTAATTTTATCGCATGAATTGAAATTACTATGAATTTAGAAAGGCAAAAGGTGCTCCAGACCCATAGTCGATCTCTAGACTCTTCCAATTCCGATCATTCAAAAAACTACTTTTTCACTCACTGCTTCCTACT
Source organism: Pleurozium schreberi (assembly GCA_006891605.1). NCBI lineage: Eukaryota > Viridiplantae > Streptophyta > Bryopsida > Hypnales > Hylocomiaceae > Pleurozium > Pleurozium schreberi. The sequence continues at coordinate 74,444 of VACF01002377.1, read as the reverse complement.
TTTTTTTGCACTACTTTGGAACATGTATTATGAACTTTTAGTCCCAACTTTGAAAAGATGAAAAAAAACCATTCTAGCCTTGGTTGGAAATAAGTCAATCTATGGTTGGCTATGGGACATTGGTTGGTAATGTGTGGTTCTACCTTAGGTACTTGGAAATTCAATAGAGACTATGACTGATTTTTGATCATCAGGGTTTGGTTTCAGATCATCTTCTAACCATCACTGTCATGACACACATGCTTGGTTTTGTGAGCCAAAGTAGTTTTTGAATGCACAATTATGAAAGACTCTATGTGTTGGGGATGGGTCTAGATCAACTTTTGACTTCCAAAACTCATAGTAATTTCAATTCAAGGCAAAAAATTAACAGAAAATTTGCAATCCCCATGATTCCTATCTTCCTACAGGGTAGAAAATTTTCACTACCTTCTATTGTGCCAGATCATGGACAAAATGCTTAAGTGGTTGGTAATGGGTGGTTCTATCATAAAAGGCAATAGACCCACTCAACCCCCAATTGTCCCATTATTCTCTTGAGATTGGGAATAAGGTAGAACCACCCATAACCAACCGAATAAGGAATTTCGGACAAATATGGAGCAATGCAATGCAAGGTAAATATTTTCAGAGGTGAGTTGATAAAAATGATGGGGATTTCAAAAACTTTAGTAATTTTATCGCATGAATTGAAATTACTATGAATTTTCAAAGGCAAAAGGTGCACCGGACCTATTGCCAATCATTAGACTCTTCCAATTCCAATCACTCAAAAAAATACTTTTCCACTCACCACTTCCTACTGCTTTGCACACTAATTTGGGGTATGTGCCATGAACTTTTAGTCCCTACTCTCGAAAAAAAAAATCATTCTGGCCCTAGTTAGAAATACATTAGTCTATAGGTTGGTTATTGGCCACTGATCGGGAATGGGTGGTTCTACCTTAATAAGCTTGCACCTTGTAGGTGGAAAGCTAATATTTCGGTAGTACATATGAAGTCGCTAACATGTGAAGTCACTATCAACCTTATTAATAAAAGAAATTTGTAAGAGAAATGTGGAAAGAAGGCCATATTTGTTATATTGAGACTTTTCGCAGATTTTGAGACAAAATGCTAATTATTGAGAAATTCATTTAAAAAAATAGTAATTGAAATAAAAAATAAATATTACTCAAATAATGATCCTATAATAAAATTCTAAAAGTTGGTATTGTTACCTATTTATAAAAAAATACTAGTGAAGAGATAAAGCGGTTTAACCTCGAGTCGAGGATAATAATGAGACTGCGAAAAGTCTCAATATAACGAATAATTGCACAGATTTGTGAATATGGCCTTAAAGTTAGAATTTACAATTCAAGTATTGCATTTCAACAATTGCAAGGATGGATCGTGAAGTGGGTTTGATAAGGTTGTTCCTCACATGGACTTAAGGTTTTTGGAAGTGCATTTTAGTGAGCTAACAAAATATATGTTTTTTTATGTCAACTTCAATCTTGAGAAACTCTTACTTGCAAATTTTYCAAACATTGTGGTAATGGGTAACATTTTAAATGTAGGATACTTGCTAATCTTCTAGTTACATTTTCATAAATCTATGCAATTTTACATTCAAAATTGGTATGCATACTAATAAACAAGCTCTTTAAACATTTATACGATTGGATTTTGAAAACAACAATTTGCTTTATTGTCAAAAACTATAAGTCCATGCTCTATTTTCATAGAAAAATTCGTACCGTTCACAGAAAGGCTTGGGCATTTAGGGTGTAATAAGCTTACTAAGGTAGACCAACCTAAATTTGGCCCATTTCCCAATTCTGTCCCAATAGATGAGATTTTTGGGGTTGTAGAGGGCTACAAGTTTCTAGATCACTGGGAACCATTAGATGAAATTGAGCTTGTCTAGCCCTAGAGCGCGCCGACGTTCAGCTGGATGATGAACAGATTGAAACTTGAGATTCATCCTCCCAACTACTTGGATGAAATTTATTATAATTTTTAGAGATACTCTATGGTGTTGCTGTTCTATCTAATGGTTAGATTTGGTGTTACTAGAGCATATATTTTTCTAAAATTACCAATGTGCAAGTGTGTCAAGTGGTTGACCAAGCCAAAATTGCATTGACTTTAGTTCAAAACGGATTTGCCAAAATGAGGTCATAGATTGTAAGAACACAAAAATTTCAAAAATCACCATGTCAAAAGAACCTCATCTCAAATCCATTCCAACAAATTTTACTCCAAAAATGCTTATATTTAGTTTGTTCTTGAATTTTGAAGGAATTTTGAAATTTTCCTTTCAAAATTTATAAAAAAATATTGGTGATAGCATTGGTGAATCTAACTGTACGGATGGAATCTACAATTCTCATCCTCCAACTTTTATAGTATGTCAATTCCAATTTATGCTTCCAAATAGTACTTTATAATGATTTTTCTCAAAATGTCAATTTCGGAGATGAATCAAGATGCTCTAGGGCTAGAGGGCTCCGAGTTCCCCAAGTTCTAGGACTGTGGGAACTCGCCCACAACAGCTAGATGACATAGAAGAACAATTGCCACGCCATATAGTAATAATAATAATATTTTTTAAATATTATTTTTGAAAAAAAGTTTAAATTTTATAATTTTAAATTAAATTTTATAATTTTAAATTAAATTTTATAATTTTAAATTAAATTTTATAATTTTAAATTAAATTTTATAATTTAAATTTTATAATTTTAAATTAAATTTTATAATTTTAATATAAGTTTTTAAATATTTAAATTAAATTAATTTATATATATATATTAAATTAATTGTTTTTAGATTATTTTAGCTTCTTTTAATATTTTTTAAATCTAACCAACAATGGCTGGTTTCTAGCATGAAAAACCAATCTAAAACAACCCTCCAATATAGCTGAAACACATCTAATGGCAAGAACTACAACACAATTTGCGTTGTGACATGGCCAAAGATTAGCCATGTCAGTTAAATTTAATTTTAAATTTTTTTATTTTATTTTAGAAACAATTTTTATTTCTATTTTTATTTAGTATTTATAACCATGACAACAACTAGACATTCCCTTATTGCATTAAGAACAACAAAGGGAGTAAGCCTGAAAGGACCCTCTCCTTGCCTCCAAAAACATGTAATGATTCAAATATCCAAAATCAATGCATTAAAGCCAAATGGGCTATAATTGTGTCAATCACCTTCATAGTGTTGAGTACTTGAATGCTACTCCATCATAGATATATGGAAAAGCGGTTATAGGTTGGTTATAAGACATTTCACGACTCCACTCTACGGATGGTTCTGTAATTTCAGAGCTGACCACTTCAAAAATTCACAAAAATAACAATATAAATTGAAAAATTATAATTCTTTTTAGGTTTGATTCATGAAACAAGCACACACCACACACCTCTAAAAAATAAATGCCCCTCAGAAATAATCAGATTGGAAGGTATTTTGCATTTGTTATAAGGTGGGTACACTCCAAAGCGCAGCTAACCTTAAAGCGACATCTACACTCCGTGTACATTTCCAAAATCAGTCATCTATATAGACTATAAATGGTGCTTTGAGAAAAAAACTTTGACCTTTAATAACTTTTGCATAATGTAACCAAATGGTGCGTATTTTGGTGCATTGGACCGTTTCATTTGCCAACAAGATAAAATGAAATTTTGATCAGCCTAATAATAGTAATAATAGTAACTAGACACCGTACCAATCTGTGGCGCTTTTGGGTGTACCCACTTTATATGAATTTTCAGATTGCATATCAGGGTGGAAATAGGCTTGAATGTCTACCGTAGGTCACGCGCACCTAATCCCAACAGTAGTAATTACACGCCCGACCGAGTTCGCACGATGATTGGTCATGACGCCACGACAGAGTGACGACCAGCGAGGCGAACAGCGTCCGGCCTTACCCAATCAGGGACGGGTCCGGGCGGCACGAAAGTCCACCTCAGCCCCTTTTGTTGAAAATTCCCAGTCAGGCGAAACCTTTTCACTCACAGGGTCCCGGGAGGGTCTTCGGGGGGAGACCCGAGAGTGGACTCTTCTCCCCCGCGAGTTGAATTTGAACTCGTTTGCAGGAGTTTTCTTCGCATGGTGTATAGTGAAATTCGCAATCACAGSTACGCGCTACCACGATCCGTGGATTCCTGTGGACTAACTTAGTTGTCGGAGAAGCAGTCAAGTCAGGCTGTGGAGCGCTTCATATGGTGGTTCTGGGACGAGAGGGTGGAGATTTACATCAATCGCTCGCCAGGGGCGAMTTRAGGGCGAATCATCAAATCCAGCAAGCGCATCACGTTTTTACGATCTTGAATTGTCACGGAGCTGCTCTTTTGGTTGAGTTGAATTGGTTTATTGGAAAATTGAGGTGCGATTCAGAGGAGGCGATCGATGAAGAGATCATAGCAGGATATGTTTCAGGAGGATATGTAGGGATTTGCAGGCTTTCAATCTCTTTTCGATCTCTCGGGGATTGTGTTCGATTTGTGGTTTCTGGTAGGCTGTTGGATTTCAATACGAAGAGCTGTTGACCTTTTGGACTGCGTTTTGCGTTATTCTCTCTGTTTCTTTTTCAGTACATTGTGTAATAGAGATTTAGGTGGGAATTTGAGAGAGGGAGGAGGTTTTCTGTTTAGTAATCTATGTCGTTTTCCAAAATCCTTTGTTCTTGATCTGTACCTTGTTCGATTTAAGTGAAGGGCGGTGGAAAGGATCTTGAATTCACGCTGAAATAGAAAACGGGAAAGTTCTTGATCGAACGCCGATCCAAAGACTATGTTGCAGAATTTGAATTCTTGATCTCCAATTGGAGATTGAGTAGGCAGGAGATTGTGAGCGAGAGTGAGGAGGTTGAGTGCTTCGTCATTTGGATTGCAGCGGCGATACCGAGAATGAAAGGTCATAATGTGCATGTAGTRCCGATGCTTTCGCCGGTGCTGGAAGATTTTATACCGCCTCAGTTTCGAGGAAATGTTCCCGATGATGTTGCGCAGTCGCCGACGACAATTACCGCAGCGGTAACTGGAAATGCAACTGCTCCAGTGCCCGCGATCGCGACCGAGGCGCTGCCGAGTTGGTACAAGGAGAGTCATCGAAAGGCGCCGGTGGAGAACGAATCCAAGACCAGCACTGCGGCCGAGAGCRCGGAGGACTATGGACTTCGATCACGTGTTTCGCTGATGCTGAAGCATTGGCGCAGAAGGGTGGAGCGAGGGCCAATGCAGGTTCCTGTGCACAAGCCCGTGCAGGTGCACGGGCTCCCTCGGCAGAGGGTGAAGAAGAGGTCGGTTGGTCAGTACCTCAACCCGTTCTGCCTGCTTGCGAAGCTGCGGGACACTTACATCCACATGATGAATGGCGTGGCTACGTCAGGAATCGTCCCCAGTGGCGGCCCTGTAGGCGACTCATCAGCACAGCAGTCCACTCTGTTCTTCTCGCGAGAATTTGACGCTGAGTCCATCGCGCAGCTCAAGGAGCTCGAGCGGAACGGCTCGCAAGCGGACTCCGATTACCGGCTGCAAATGGCATCTGCYCGAAACTCTTCGAGAGTGAAGCCCTTTGGTGAGTCCGCGGTGCATTCAGGGGGCGAGTCTGCGTTCGCAAGAAGCAAGTCGACCAGGAATCACGCTGACCTTGCTCTCTTCGCGACCACTAGGTCTGGGCGAAGATTAAGTGGGGAGCCCGGGCTTACGAGAAGTAAATCCAATACTTTCTCAGACGAAGTCTTCTTCTCGCGCAAACTTAAAGGCTCCAGGAAAAAGAAATTGCACGTAAATCCTTATGCTGATAGTGACTGGAAAGCCGATGCCGTCTCTCGTGCACCAAAGGTTGAATCTAAGGTCGTCGGCCCGAATGATTTTCATTTTCAGCGGGAGAAGATGAGTGATGGTACCGAGTCTCGGACGGAGTTTAGGTTACAGCAGAGTGCATCGACAGGATCATTATTTGTATACAAACATTGATGTGATTATGAGTCACAGAGCTACGCTATAATCTTGTAGGCCTGGCTCATCCCACTACACCGCCGAAATGCAAYTTCGAACACGAGGATCGGACTCAACCGATGCCGAAGGTGATCTCAACCATGGCCGCGAGCTGTGATTGGACATACAGCATTAAGCGTACTTGAGGATAATCTCAACGCAAGCTCGCGCGGAGAGCATTAGGGTAAGATCTAGTTCTAGCGGAGCATTAGAGCTAGATCCAGTYGTGACGCATTCCCTGACTTGTTGTATAATAGAGTGTATAGAGCAGATTTGTGTCGTACCTGACATGACACCATATCTCTGGTTTGGTGTCAGAATTTGAATCGTGTGCCGACCATGACACTCTCATACGTGCTGCATTACCAGCAAGGGAAGGATCTTGTGGAATCATTCTGCTTGGCCATATTGGTTGCCCTAGACCTTTCCGAGGTACCAGAATTTTATCCACGATTTTGTTACATATKATCATAATCACCAACTAGTCGAGTTTGTGTTCATTTCTATTTGCATTATTTCTATGAATGATAATATTGCATTTGGTTATGAAATCATATGTAATGGAATGCCTGATTGTGCTTCTTTGTAATGTTTGATTTCACCAACTGAAGGTGCCGTTTTACTGGTCACAAGATTTTTAGCTTCTATTCCGGACGTTGTTATCCAATGACAGTTTTTTTACATGGTAGTATGACCTGATATTAACAAGTCGATTATGACGTGAGTACTTGTCATAAAGCTGAACAGCACCACACCCAGAAACGCATTGAGTTACAAWAATCAGAACATTGCTTGCCAATGTATCTACTTGCAGGACGCCCCTCTGCTTTCAGCAATAAGCAAAATTCGTGCTGATGCGAAGCTCCATGCAAGAAATGCGTTCATCTACGGGTAGTACCGCAGGATTTACCCCTCCCCCTGAATATAATCAGTCAWTTAAGTTGCCTTGGAGAGTCTGACCCTCCAACTGAGTCGTACTGCGTGCGTTGTCGTCACGAAGACTCATGTCGTTGGCGACATCATCGCGCTGGAGTACCTTGAAAAGGCCTCAAAATACCTAGATCATTGAACTGACTGAGCTCCAATGTTCAATGCAAGATTCAACCGACATGACAAGGTCAACCAAGGAAGCTACCCGAAATAGGAATTCAGATCCTGATCATAGTCCATCCTTGAATCTAGAAAGCTAATTGCAAGGAAAGTAGTAGAGAATGGCATTGRGAGTGATCTGACTACCTTGGCTCATCAAGTTTACTATTCTGGGTGCGGTTTTGCTGGTGGACGAGGTGAGCGTAGATGCTGGCAGGAGTGGCGATCAATTCCTGGTGACTGCCTTGCTCGGCCACCATCCCATCTTGGACAACGGCAATGGAATCGGCATGGTGGACAGTGGAGAGTCGGTGCGCAATCACGACCGTGGTGCGMCCCACCATGAACTGGTTGAGTGCATCTTGCACCGCCATCTCCGACTGCGCATCGAGGGAGCTCGTGGCCTCATCCAGCAACAAGATGGCCGGACTTCGCAGCACAGCCCTGGCGATGGCCACTCGCTGCTTCTGCCCGGCCGAGAGCTGCACGCCCCGCTCCCCCACCGAGGTGCGATACCCTTTGGGCAGGGCACTGATGAAGGTATGTGCATGCGCTACCTTCGCAGCTTCCACAATCTCACTCTCAGTGGCCTCCTCCTTACCGTACCGGATGTTGTCGGAAATCGTGGTTGCAAACAGAGCAGGCTCCTGCTGYACCAGGCTCATGTGCTTGCGGAGCGACCGGAGGCGGAACCTCCGGATATCCTTGCCGTCAATGAACACTCGSCCTGAGAGGGGGTCGTAGAATCGCAGGATCAAGCCGATCACGGTTGATTTGCCAGCGCCACTGGCTCCTACGAGGGCTAAGCTGCTGCCAGCTCGCACTCGTACGTTGAAGTCTTTGAAAATGGGCACTTCGTTTCTTGTGGGGTAGTTGAAAACCACGTGACGGAGCTCAATCTCACCCTTCACTTCCTGAACCTGCTCCAATGATTCAGGCACTATTATTCTTTGTAAGCTCTAGCAAAGAAGTACTGCTGAAGGTGGATCTGCAATAGCATTGACTGCAGTGAGTGGGTCATGTATGGTCCTCACTTGTTCTCCCACAGCACTGTCGGGATCGATTTTTGTCTTGCGATCTAAGATCTGGAAGACAGAGGCCAGAGACTGACTACTCTTCACAAAGTCCGGAGCCATTGCGACCGTCTCTGCCACCCCAAATGCTGCAAAGATGAGCACCATGAGCATTTTGATGGTATTGCCAAAAGTCGCGTGACCGCTTTTTACAAGCGTAGATGCGTACCACAGTGCCAGGGCGTATGAACTGTACATAAAGAACTGCGAAGCCCCATATCCTATGCCTGCCACTTGTCCTCGCAGCAACAAGTTCCTCTTGGGTATCCTCAGCTCTCGAATGTACAGGTTCAGCACCTGCAATGTGGAAGAGCTAGTACACAAATCAGGTGATTCAACTGTGACTACTTCTCTTGCCACCTTCCACTGCCTGGTCATCCCTTCCTGATTCAAATATGTGTAACCCCCAAAGTGCTCAAACTAATAATAGAAAAATCCACTTCCGAAGCTACTGGTCAAATACAGTAACATTTGATTGTTATGTCTGTTGTAAAAAACTGTTAGTTATGACTTCTTTCTATCGGCTCATTTATTTATTTGTACATTTGATACACAAATGATTCATTTCAACCGCCTATAGATATAGTAGTCAGTCTTTTGTACACTCATGAGTCAAAGAATCGGCCTGATTCGGAGTTACCCTACTTAAAGGAGTAGTGTACTACAGTATTGTGATTACGTTACCTTAGTCTCTGCACAGAAGGCGGCCACGGTGCGAATGTTGGACACAGCCTCGCCCACTATCATGCTTGTCCTTGCATACGATTTGTCCAAGTCTCCACTGAACCCCTTCAGGAACAGATTCTGTGTCCCCACATGGTGCAATAGAGTGGCTCAATTGAAACGCTGTCTCTCAGGAACATGGGTGTACTTGTCTAGTTGAAGGGCCAATCTGCTGCAGTCGCAATAGTTGTTGCAGTACTGTAATAGGCCCAGGGCCGCTGGCTAAGCATAATATGTGAATTTATTTTACACATTCACGGTTATAGTTATTTGATCAACTGAGGGGGAATTATTATTTTATTATACCTCCCCCACCAAGGCGCCAATGAGGAAGGGGAAAGTGGCGACCATGACCCACGCCACACGCCATTCCAGAGCGAAAACAATGGCCATAGCTGTTACAACAAGGGCCAAATTCTGCACTATGGTGCTCAATCGGTCTCCCACTGCGGAACGAACAAACGTGGCGTTCGTTGACAGCCTCGTCCCCAAAACGTTCGTGTTGTTGTCCACATCGTCAAAGAAGGCCACTTCATTCTGCAGTATCCCTGGAGTCCCAAGTGCAACAGATAGCATTGTGATCGAATCAGAGGAGAACGAACATGACTTCCTGGATTATTTGCTTTAAAGACTTCAGTATTCGAATGATCTGTTATTCATGCAGACCATAGTTTCCTTGCGTGGGAATGGGAGGGTGCAGAGCATAGAGAAATACTGAGTACTTACTTTGAAAGAGAATCTCCCGCACTCGTTTGGTTAGAGCTTCTCCCATAGAAGCCATGAAATAGTGTTGCATGACATGTCCCAGCAGCACAAGCACTGCAGTACCCCCAAATATAGCCGAATACTTTTGAACTTCTCTCTTGATGAAGTGTTTGTCTGGGCTGTAGAATGTCACTAATACCTGATCACACTCTTCAAGAGATTCATTTAGTTACGTTGAATCAAACCAAAGTAAGGGAAATATTTCTGGAAGAGAGACAACAATCTCGTAAGGAGTTGTCGATCTTTCCAGAATCCAGAGTTGTAAGAAATTCAAGTCTATTACAAAGCATGCACCAGAGGCAGTATTGAATTGCGCAATTGTGGAATGCCTGTGCCAGAGAATGAAAAGAACCAACCTGACCAATAACAAAGGCAGCAAGGGGAAACTCGCATCCAGCGATGATGGCACCGAAGCTTCCGAACAAACCGTGGTGCCATTCCGGGCGGTTCAACATCAGCAGCCTCCACGAGGATGGTTTTGTTAATGTTGTGGATGTAGCCAGATCGAGCCGTGACTCAGACATGCCATCCGAATCTGCAAAACTGCGATTCTGGGAAGCTCCCCGCACGTACCTGAGGTAATCATGCAACGCTGACATAAGTTAAGGTTAAGGACACTATTTGAGTCACTATAATCATTCTAATATATGTCGGTTTAGGTTATTGTGATAGAGTTGTGGAGCGCTTTTGAGGTCAAAGAGCCGAATGTGTCCAGATCAAATACCTATCACTATGTCTGATTTGCTTATTTAGTTTCAAAGTGAGAGGGTCAAGACCACTRTCAGTGTAAGATAACAACCCTGTTTCCATTTCCATTGAAAGACCGGTCATAGACATTCAGCCAAGTCCTGCGTATACCACTTGGTAATAAGTGTAAACAATTGTATGAATAGATGAGCTGTTGATAACAGGGGTCAGTATTTGAGACGGGATTATGACCCCTGTTCATAACGATTTCAGTATCCTCTACTTCAGAATTCGTTTTAATCGCCTARTATTGGAATCCCATGTTGAGATTATGTAGTGGTGGACTGACAGCWATACCTRGGATGAGTGCTCGATGGGGCATCGGTACATGAAGGCGATCTGGCTGCTTGCATGTGGACCAGCATAGCGTACGCCCCGGGCTCTTCCTTGGACATGAGCACCTCGTGACTACCGCTCTCCACAATTTTCCCTTGCTGCATGACAGCGATGGTGTCTGCGTTTCGAACCGTGGACAAGCGATGGGCTATCATTACCGTCGTCCTTCCCACCATGAGCGAATCCAGTGCCTTGCATACAAATTGCTCGGAGTCGCTGTCCAGAGCGCTGGTTGCCTCATCCAGGATCAAGATCTTTGGGTCCGTCAGCATCGCTCGGGCTATGGCGAGCCTCTGTCTCTCYCCTCCTGAGAGTTGCACACCTCTCTCCCCTACCTGCAGCCATTGCAAGTCTCTTAAAAATTCCTACGTCAGATGAAATTTTCACGTACTATTTTTCAAGAATAAGGCGCTACAGATTAATTACTACAGGTTATTACAAGGTATACTGCACCGATATTCTCATTAGGTCTGGATGAACAATCAAACTGCRTCACAAATTACAAATTCCTTTCCTATTTTGTAAATGTGCCCTCAAATGACACATTCTTTKGAATATGTATTCAATTGTCCCTTACTAAGAGGAGCTCACACGATCGGTGAAACTGAAATGAGCCAGATCTGAAAAAAAACGCGAAATAATGAAAAAAGTCCCTCGAAGGTCAGCTAGAAACCACGCCATGTTCAACCTTGCCAATTTTACATTCGAAAATGACATTTTGGAACATCCTACACACTYGCCTCACTGTTATCGACCGTAGAACAGTTGTCACACATTCAAACTAAGTTGATCCAGAGTTCTTGTTCTTTTAGAATCCCAGGCAGTGTAATTCCAGTTAAGGCAGATGCTAACATTAATATTGTGACTGTATTATCAGTTGAGCAATTAAGGAAACTTTTTACACCAACCCAGTCAATTGTAACACTGTCTAGAATATATCTCCGGGCGTTGGAGTCATGGGGTTTCTACTCGTGATATCTTTTCAAGGGACGTACACGGCGATGGTTTCTAAAGTGCAAAGGGGTGATTGCAGAGATGAGTGTTTGACCTGRGTATCGTAGCCTTGGGAGAAGCGACTGATGAAGCTGTGAGCAAAGGCGGCCGTGGAGGCAGCGATGACYTCCTCCATCGTCGCATCTTCCTTGCCATAGAGAAGATTTTCGCGGATGCTGGTAGCAAACAGAGCTGGCTCTTGGTTGACCAGACCGATTTGTCTCCGAAGCCATTTCAGGTCAAGAGACTTCAAGTTATGCCCATCCAGTAACACCTCACCTGGCATACATTCCACCCAAGTTGATCAGCTACTGTTACCATCACTGTCAGCATTTGAACATATCCAGGCGTGTAATTTAAAAAAAATCACAATGAAGATCTGGAGAGAAATCGCTATAGATACAAGGGCCAAACTCTCTTTAGATCAATCTCTTTTCCCGTGTATGAATTTCATATACAATCACCCACTATTGAAGGGACAGTAGACAACCCCATTTAGCCCAGTCACTCACACCCAACTCACTAATGGAAGGCCAATCAAGTGTATCGAAGGAGACAAGTTGTTGGTAATAGGGGTCAGTGTCGGAGATGCTATCAGACAGGTCCGAAACAGTTTTAGTATCCTCTACCCTCGGTCTTTTCAGGACTCACTTTCATATGATATGAATGCAATATTGACATACATAAGCTGTCAAGATTTCAGTAAGATGGAGAACGAATCAAAATCAAGTATTATGTAGAGCATGAGTTTCAGGAGCTGAGAGTTACCAGAACTGGGATCGTAGAACCTCTCAATGAGGGACACTAAGGTGCTCTTGCCACACCCACTACTGCCCACAACGGCGATGGACTTGGCAGCTGCGATGGTCAGATTGAAGTTTTGAAACACAGGCGTATCAGGCCTTGATGGGTAGCTGAATGCTACATCTCGCAACTCGATGTTACCTTTCACCTTCATGATCAAGGGCCTCAACAATCAGATCGACAGCAAAGACAATAGATTCAACTTAATTCGCACAGCACAACAACGTAAGGAGTAAACCCGTAAAGGGCCAAGGATTCATGGTTTGAAAATATCATATTGAGGGATTGAAATGTGATTCAGATGAGGACATACTCTACATCATCAGAATCGATGAAGGAAATTGCATTTGTTGGTCAGAAAAAAATATTGAACAAAATAAAGTCCCCATAAATCAATGACGCCAAATTTTTATGCCTATTGAACCTCTACGAGCAGAGGAAGAATTTGAGCACTTGAGGAGAGGAAGTACATACCAATGCCAACTGCTTGCCTCTTCTGCTCTGGCTTGTATGACCCAGTCCTGGCCGCCGCTTAATCATCTCAAAGATTTTAAACGCAGCAGCCCTTCCTTTGGAAAATGCTGTCAAATTGGGAGATGCCTGACCCAAAGCTCTGGCAACAATGCACATAAACGACCCTGTTAGTGGTATCCAGTGCCCAGTTGCATCCTGCTCATTCCTCAACCCTAAACCTCACAGGATAGAAAAACATAGTCTTCGACGCACGTGCTAGATTCCAAATGCAGAAGTGAGAGATGAAGAGACAGCRTACATTCCACCCACAACGACATTCAAAATGGTGGTGAAGGCTTTGCCACCGTTGGTAGCGCCATGGCGCACCAGCTTGCCCGCATACCACAGCAACAGCGCCCAAGCTCCCACGCAGAGCGCATATGTGAAGCCCAAGCCCAGCCCCTTGGCCAACCCCCCTTGCTTCCCCAGCTTCAACGTGGTCTGCAATTGCCTGGAGTACGCGTTCACCGCTCTCGTCTCTCCCACGTAAGCGTACACCGTGCGCACTTGCGTGATCACCTACAACGGGATACGATCAAATTCAACACGTCGGCATGGAAATTGAAAAAAGGAAAAGGAAATCAGRTCCATTCAAATATTCAAGGGAGAATCCGGGGTTCTAAAATTTAGTGATCCTTAACTACTTCMATCTTTGAAACATTTSCGCGATTATGTTSAATTCAACATATGAAAGCAGACATCGTGGTTCTAAATTTGCWGTCTTGGAATAAATGCCGCATAGCCCTAAACTTCGTAAGAATCTGTGACTGGTTCCACAGTTGCACAACCTTGGCCCACATAAATAGTGACATTACAAGTTCGCACATTATTTCAGTAATTTACGCTCAAACCTCTTTAATATGACCTTTTCTAAAACAACATTCTAAGAGAGTTTGTCACAAAGTCATTGACAGTAACAGTGACTGTCACACATTCTAAGTACGTCATGATCATTGCTTCGGACTCTAAGCAGTCAGATTTTAGGACGTTTGTCTTAAGTGCTGGAGAGCAAACCCGACACTACTGAAGAAAGTTATGTGAGTCCTTCGTCATTATAGAGTGCACAGTGCAGTGCTTTTCTACCTGGTCCACGGTTCGGCCGGCGTCTTCGTATGCTTTCTGACTCCGAGTGGCGTGGCCGGTCATCGTGATCGCATAAACACTCCCTGCCACAACGATGGCCGGCACTACTGCCAATGTGGTGAGCGAGAGCTGCCACACTRACGAAAAGCCCACCGCAAACCCCGCGATGAATTTCGCCATGAAGTGGATAAAATTTCCTGTCTACACACCCAAATGCGGTTTCTCATGCCAGGGCCAGAGGCAAGTGTGCTAGACTAGCAGATAGTGAAGAGGTGAAAAGCATTTTGCAACCTAGGAGAATCAAGAACTATGCACATGACGCTTGGTTGTAGAAATCGCATATACAAGTCTTGAACAAAACAAGAAAAAGATTGGTAACGCATTGAAGATGGGGGCGGCCGTGACCTCGTACCTTCTCGCTGATGACATCTTGCACCAGGGAGATGTCTTGCGCAATGTGTCCCACTATCTCCGCAGTGTTGACATTTGTGTCGAAGTAGCCCACGTCTTGACTCAGAACGGATTGCAAGTAACGCACACGAATTCGGGCCGACTGCCGCTCTCCCGTTTGCATCCAACACGCCACCTCTGCAGCAGCAGCCCTTCCCCATCAGAAAGTATCACATCGCGACAAAACACACGAAAAAATTAGGGTTATCCTTGAATTTGAACCCAGATATCATGGTTTGAAATTGACCTATTCGATCATATTATGAATAATAAAATGCAGATGGTCCCTAGTTTTATACTAACTCAATCAGAGAAGAGCATTACATCACTGAAGAGCATTGCATGTGATGGTCAAGATACATGTAAATATTGAAAAAAGAAAGTCCCACGCAAAATTAGGAGGTTATACTGAGCCTCCTCWTCCTTCAGGGATTCGAATTTCGGCAACGCACCCATCCATGAAGCAAACATGACGACTAGTCCCAAGTAGAACATGCTGAGCGCCTCCTTGCCGACTTCTTGCGCGAGTCGATGGGGGTGATGCTGGTTGAACCCGAAGGCGTTGATGAGCCTGCCGAAGAAGACGAAAAAGATGGGCACGGCCACGCCATGCGCACAGGCGCCCAACGAGCCCAGAAACATGAGCAGGTAATCCACCGTATCGGCAAATGAGAATAAAACAAGAAACGAGAGCTTGGCTTCAGAACTCGGAGACTTCACGAAATGATCGTCCACTACCACCACYACCTTCTTGCTCTCCACTTTCTTCACCGTCAGACCCACGATCGGCTGCCGCTCCAGCGTCAGCTTCGGCACCGCGAACACATGCGCTGCCTTCTCRAGCGCCAGCTCCTCGTCCACCTGCGTCCCAGGAAGTGCCCAATTCTTGTCACACAGCAGCCATTTCGTGAAATCGCCAAGTAAGGAAGGGATTCCAGTAAGAATAAAGCGCATTAGAGGCTCCTTTGACCAYACAGTTGAGCTTTGATTTGTGCGGAGTGCGAAAATACATAATCTATTGACATTGAGTTTCTTGAAATTGATTATCAGCTTACCACAAAATTGTACATGGTGCAAGTTTCTAGATTTTTGTAGGGAAAGGTGTGGTGAATGGATCCTCTCTCTCAATGTACGGTGGTTTCCATGAACCCATTGAATTTGCAACCGTCAATCGTGGGTTTCAAATCTTGAAGAACGGACACTGCAAGAAAATGAGCAAGAGCTCAAGAGGTCCAGAGGTTGTCAATTTACACTACGACTGACACTGACCTGGGTGCTTTCCGACTGCGCTTCCAAAGCGCTTGCCCCCGCCCACATGGAGCTCTGGTCATCGTCGTCACGGGCGGGCGATGGCGAGGTGGAGTCTTGTTCTCCATCATGGACGAGCGCTTCGTCTCCAAGTGAGGGGCAGACGGCTGAGGGGCAGTAGCACTTGGCATTCGGGTGGCGAGGTGGTTGCGTTCGCGGTGGCGTGTCCGCCAACTCCACATCAGCCAAAGCTCGCAGTGCGGCCGTCTTCTCCAAGCAACGCTCCAAGTCTTTCTCGAACCCCTCGATGTACTTGGGCAGATCCACAACGATGGACTCTTCCCTTGAAGAATGAGATCCGCCCAATTGCGGGCCAGATTGTGAGCTTGGGCCACATGTCACTGTGATCGGAATGACTCCCTCTCGCCCACCATCGCCGACGATAGGCAAGCCCTCTCCTGCGCTTTCCGCTTCGTCATTTGCATTCTCGGTTTCACGGATGCCCTGGTTTTCAGAATCCTCCATGTTTCTTGGACTGGGGATTGCAAACAATCACCGAACCTGCAACAAGGCTATGATTCCTGAAGACGTTCAATCTGCAGGACCTCAAACGCGAGCAAGCTCTTGATCCACGTCGCCATCATCGTCTCCATTCCTTCCCCGATTCCTCATTTTTCAATTTTCTGGGAGCATTTTTGTAATCCTAGGGACCGGATTTCATATCATCTGATCTTCAGTCTACGCCTGATCTTGTGAGTGCGCGATGGTGGTCAGCGTCCTCCGAAGCTCATCTCTTACAAGCATCGGGATTCGGTGCGTTCGCCTGTCTGGGGTCCCTAACCGCCTTAACGGCTCCACTCAAGGGTCTGTCAGTGTGTTGTCATTCAACTTTCATCCCATTCTCATTTGGACACATGTAACTGGATGGATCTTGTAATACGCTGGTCTGAAAAGTTTGAAAAGATGTGGAAAAAAATTTCAAAAATTTCCACCGTGTAGATTGCAAGATATTAACATTTGAATTCACAAAAGTCCTTGTTGCGGCACTACCAAAAACATGGCAGTTGCACTTCACAAGGTCATATTTATATGAAGAAATGTCCTCCTCAATACACATTTTTTAGTATTTGGACAAATTGAAGATTTTGATTTGTTGAATAGTCCAATAGTATCTACAGATGGATTTATAGATGAAATAGATAGGGTTTAGTTGACTACTTGCAACCAATTCTAGAAGCAGTATATAGTGAACTTTGAGAGTTCAAACATTAGAAGTACTAAGGTAGGAGGTCCAGAAATGGAGCATCTAAGGGCTGATCAGTCTTTTTCATATATTTTCTTTGATGGAAATATTTTTTTCTTATTCTTCAGACAAAGAGAATTTGATCATGATTGCAGCACTAGTCGTTTCGTATTTTTTGAAGCATTTTTGAATTACTTATGAATTTTCAAACAAGATTAGTCTTAGGTCCCTATTTATGACCCTAGGTCTTCCATAAACTGTTCACTTGCAACTTCTAGAAAGAAATGAGGAAGGCAAAGAGAATGATTGGCTTTTGCAATAAGTAATGTTTTTTTAATCAACCATTCAATGACTAAAGAAGGTCCATGTAAAGACCATGTCATCATTGTCATGTCCATTTCACGAGAGTCTACATGGGCCGTTCTAAATGCCCGCTCCGTTTTAGAGCCTCTTATCTTCGTGTATGTGTTATGTCACAAGAAGTTATACAAACAATATTAGACACCCATGACACCGGTAGTAAGTTTTGTTGTCATGAAGAGGATGGCTCCACATTGAGAAGCTATCCACACTCTTGAATGTGGAAAGTACACTAATGATGGTAAATAGTGTTACCTACACTAATTGATTTAAATCAACCATAAGTTTTTACTCTTAATGAATATTTTTACCAACAATAGGTACAAAGTTTTCTCAAATATAGAACTATTAGGATCCATGATCTCCGTAAAAATATTCATGAAGAGTAAAAACTTATAGCATTTCTAAAATAGTTAGTATGGGTAATACTATTTACCATCATTAGTGTAGTGGTTAAGGAAATGTTTTTAAAGATTTTTATGCAGTAGGAAGTGTAAAAGATAGAGGAGAGATGGTGCTCAATGCTCTTTGTAAGCAAGAAGGATATGCAAAGAGTTATTAGTAACATTACTGTAAAAGTGGCATTGTTTCCTTTCCTCTTTCCAAGTGGTAACGAGGCTTATGGTGACCCAATTTCAATACAAGAGAATCTGAGGTATAGAATGAATTGTTTGTTCTCATTGTTCACCTCTTAAAGCCTTAAATGCTATTAATGTATGGGTTAAGGCAAGCTTTGGTGTTGATTAACCCGTAAGGGACTGTGATTATGTTTTTACCAAAAACACATTAAAATTGCCATTTCTAGGACAGGAATCTAATTTTAGAAAAAAATTCTTTTAGACACATGTAACTGTAGGATCTTGTAGTAAATGACTTGCAAACATGTGGAAAAATTTTCAGAAATTTTCACCATGTAGATTGCAAGATATAAACATTTGAATTAATAAACCCCATTTTTTGGCCCTGTAAAAAACCGAGCCGTTGCACTTCACAAGATCATGTTTGCATGAAAAAATGTCCAAAATGGTGGTGCTTCTTTGGATTAATTCTTCAAGGCAAGTTAGCTCCATGCTTGAAAATTTTAGATCATTTGAAATTGTACAACATATAGGTAAAAAAGAATAAAAGGCCATATTCGTTATATTGAGACTTTTCGCATATTTTGAGACAAAATGCTAGTTATTGCAAAATTCATTTAAAAAAATAGTAATTGAAATAAAATATATATAATGCTCAAATAGTGATCTTATAATGAAATTCTAAAAGTTGGTGTTGTTACCTATTCATAAAAAAAATACTAGTAAAGAGATGAAGCGGTTTATCTTCAAGTCGAAGATAAAAATGAGACTTCTAAAAAGTCTCAATGTAACGAATATGGCTTACTAAGTAGAAAGAAGTAGACAATGAATCAAAATACAAAATTGTTAAGAATTTTATTATGAAATTGAAAAATGCCAATTCCAATGGTGGAAATGTTGTAACAAGCAATCTACGTCTTATGATTTTATTTTTTTCAAAGTTTATTTTAGAGTAGAGATTCCATAATTGCCCACAAATTAAAACTCCTTGTAACTTTTGACTCATTGATCAAAAGAGAATGATTCAAAGCTTCATAGAGAGAGAGAGAGAGAAAACTAATTTCAAATTTTTATTTCTGAAAAAAGTGATTTTTTTCTCATCTACTTGATTTGCCAAAGTTGAGGAAAAAAAACATATCATGTAATAACTTTTGACTCATATTTTCGAATGTCTTGAAATTTTGTGCATACAAAAGACATTCCTTGTCCCCACCTTCTATTGAAATTTCAACCTAAAATATGCAAATCCCTAGTCACATGGACCTGCTGAAAATTTCTATGTTACCAAATAATGTATGCTGGTCCATTAGGGGTTAATGCAACTAGCTAATCAAATGTGTTTGAAGAAGAATTATTAAGTGCTCCAAATAAGTAATCCAACAATGTCTCAAAAGGAGATTATAGGACAWTTGTGAAGTACAAGTTASATAAGRCTCTTACAAGCTCRCYCAATTGTCATARRAGTCAATTTAATGACTTAATAGCCATAGTTGTTACCTATGGTCTTCCACATTTGTTTGTAACTTTGACATGTGACAAGACATTGGAGTTAAAATGGGGGGTGATGTTGATTTGGAAAGTATCATTCATAAGTTGGGACAAAGTTTTTCTTGGAACGATTGCCCAATGGAGTGTACACATCTATTTCACATGCCAGTCAATGAGTTTGGGGTGACCATATTCTTGGAGAGGACAAGGTACTTGGGCAAGTTGAACATTATGTTCTTCAAAATGAAATCTAAGAACAAATCTCATCACTATACTATACATGTACACATTATTTTTTGGTTACATAAAGACAATGTGGATTGTATTACTAAATAAATTATGGCATAT
Organism: Pleurozium schreberi; assembly: GCA_006891605.1. Lineage (NCBI taxonomy): Eukaryota > Viridiplantae > Streptophyta > Bryopsida > Hypnales > Hylocomiaceae > Pleurozium > Pleurozium schreberi. The sequence continues at coordinate 54,595 of VACF01002377.1, read as the reverse complement.
GTCCCAGCAATTTATGATGAAATAGAAAAGTCTACATTGAGCCTTAGGATGAGACTCAAAGGAGATTATTACAATTAGTAAAGCGGAAGCAATTTAAAATAAGAATTGCAAATGATGGTTTTAATATGGGTGCCAAAAGTCATTTTAGAAATTTTTGACTGTTTATGATTGGGACCTCCATAGTGGTGAAATTGTCATTGTCATTGAGCTAAAAGCTTCATGTTTATGAAATCTAGGAGTGGGCACTATCACCATCTTTTTATTTTTAGGTGGGCAATGGATGAAAAAGTTTGAGGTCGTAAGTGCTTTCACCGAGCCTCCCACACAAGCATTAATTATTTATAAATCATTCAGAAGTTGAGGCAGACCCATGACACTTTTGATGTAGATGGCCATGTAGGATGTCATTTTGTAGTTATTTGAAAGTCAAGATGGAGTTAGATGGACTAATTGATGTGGCAATTCATTCCATAGTCATTCTAAAGTGACGTGGATTTAGGGTTTAAGTCTCTCCCCTACATCATTGGAAGTCTTTTTTTGTCATTTTCAAGTTGCTGCAAAGAGTAGGAGTATAATGACAAGTGCGTGGGGAGTAGTCATTTTGCAATTGCATATGAATACATTTGAGTACACCATGCACCAAATGACATACGTAATACACCATATTTGGTAAATGTGTCACGTGGCTTGTAAAGCCGCTTAGTGTATGAGCATGAAGAGATGAAATGACAAGCTCTATATACAAGTGGGGTGATAAGGGGTAAGACAAACCATGTGGGATATGTAAAAAGCAAGAATTGTGTTACAAGTAATACTTTAGACATAATGTATGCATAGTGGATTAATTTTTTTTTTTAAATCTTTGAACTTGTAAGATTTGAGAAATCAATCTCACTTTCATCCCCAAAAATCCGTTTTAGATTTCAAGCCTTAATTCAAAATTTGTAGAAAAATTTGAGAAAGGGATTGGTGAAGATATTCACCTTGACATTTCTAACATCCTTCTTGAATCTAGTAGCACAAAAAAAATCACTTACTTAGTCATTTCTAGGTCATTACTCCAATGCAATATTGTAACGCAACTTCCACCTGACTAGTTGAATTAGTATTATAGGATGTTGTTCTCATTACTTTTTGCAACCAAGTTCTAGGGGAGGCTTCACAATGAAATTGTATGCGCTCCTAGTAGGCTTCTAGGAATTAGAGGACCAAAGAACGTGAAAATTCATCCACACCAACTCTACTAGAATGGATTTAGAGCATGGTGCAAGATTTGAGTAGACGGCTTCACACCACCACAATGGAGAGCGCTAGCTTGATTACTCTTGAGATGTTGCCAATTTTCTTAGAAGCAATGAATCTTCTTAGGGCCATTGAATTTTTTGAAGAAGATAACTTATTAGCCCATGATCCATATTAGTAGTGACCTCAGATACACAAACATATAGGAGTGTCAAAGTAGTCTCCATTTAATCTTAGGAATCTCTACTTAGCCATTAGACTCAGAGTGCCACAAAGAGAAATCACTAAGTTATTTTTGCATAGATGGCAAATTTCACTAAAATGGTGGTATTCCATAATGTTGGCACTTTTTACAATTTAGACCGCGCGGTCTGAAATCTAAACCAATCATAGCTATCTGGAATCTTTACCTGCCCTAGATCTCAGAACCTACAATAGCTCTATATATTTCAGATTGCGGGGTTTGAAATCTAAATATGTCAGAGATTTTTGGCATCTATGTATTTCATAGATTTTTGGAAATCTACACCAGTCCTAAATGTCACTATCACAATTCAAACTGCACGGTCTAAAAATGGCACATGGAATATCGCCAATTTAATGAAATTCGCCATGTAAAAGTTAAACCACACATTAACCCTCGAGCGCCCCCAGGGTCAAAATATGGCCTCTCCATTCTTGAGAGATGTCCTTGTTTGACTCTTATGATCTTTCCAATGGTACGGTCAAAGGACGCGTCCTTTTTCAGGTATCTCCAGACATGTCTCTACTACCAATCAGTACGGTCAATTAATGTAGATCTTTCCTTAGGTGATAGTTTAATTGGAAAGAGTATGGAAAGGTTTGGATTTTTGTGAACATGGGTTGGGCACTTAGGGATTAACATCTTTTAGTGGAAAAAAAGATCTTATTTTTTTAAATCCTTTTGTAGTGTCCTAGGAATCAACCGCCCTTTGAAATGTGACTAGGATCTACGTGCAGTCAACTTTGTCACGTTTCTTGAGCAAACTGTTGTGATAATGTCTTGATGGAAAATGACTACTTGCCAAGTCAACACGGCATGGAAGTTCTCCAAAGTTGTGTAGAAATTCCGAAAAAATCATGTTCAAGTCACTTGGAAGTGACCTCAAGTAGCATAGTATGACTGCTTTTCACTTGTGTGTCTTCCACTCACACCCAACTACTAAGGCTAAAGTCCCCTAAACAATGAACGCGTTAGCTTAGCAAAATCCATATCAACAACGTCGAATGCCCTAAAAGACACCTTTAGTAAATAAGAAGTCATTCTATAGTTGCAATTCAATGATGGCAAGGCTTAAAATATCACAATGATCTTCATAGGAGGAAAACAAATGAACCGTCAACAAATATTGGCATAGGAAGTCAAGTTTTCATCACATCTTAATCTCCTAGTTACAGTAGGAATTGGTTAATGACTCTAACTACATCAAAGATGTTCTTACTACAATGCTATAGCCTATTGACCACTATATGGATAGACCTATTGAAATTAAATGTTAGATTTTTAAGGACTATTGTAAGACTTATGAAGTGGTAAAGACCAAGTATACTCAAAAAATTGTTGTAGAAAGAGATGAATTAAAAAATTATCTATATTCTAATAATAAAACATTTTTTTTATTGACCAATGAAAGATAAATAAGTTTTTTTCTATAATATCGTTCTCCAACATATAGCTTTTAGGAACAAAACAAAAGTGAACTCTATTCACCAACAAATGTAAAATAGTCATATATTTTGGAATGTAAGATTACAGGTTAACTTAAAAATTTAGAATCATTATGTACATCACTATATCTTCCAGTATGAGACCATTAGAGATGATTTTAGAATATTGCACATCTCTACATTGACATAGTTGTTTTGTATACACTAAGCTATTTAGAACCCAATCATTCTATTCAACATCAACTGTAGTTGTGCAGTTGTAGGCTTGTAGCATTTGTAGTGTATAAGGCACTAGTGTTATTAAAGTAGTTTCCACAATTTTATAATAGAAATTTATTCACCCTTATTAAATAACCATTTTGGTTTAGTGTGTTGGCAATATAACAATAAAACATAAGGTGGAAGCACCCAAAACCTTCAATGTAAGCAATTCAGCATAGTTGGGGGCACCATTTCCTAGAAATAATATTTTGTAGTATTAGCAAGTGAAAATAAAACATGTTATAAAAAATTGGATTATTTGGATGTCATATGTAATTTCTATGCTTTTTCAAAGTGTAGGCTCCCTAGAACATTGAAACTATCCAATAGGTGGACCTAAATCTGAATGATCTACTTAAAAAAAAAAAAAACTCATTGGAGGTCAAACTATTGTGCATGTAAGACCTCCTCTCTGTGTAAAAAATTATGAAGATGCGCTTCTACTCATATAGAAGAATTCTTTGTCATTCATTGGACCACTTTGCTCTTTGGTCTTCAATATTGTTATTTGGTTAACCCTACTAGGACACCATAGCCCAAAAGTAACAAATGGATGACTTTCTAGATCATTGTAGAAACAAATAATGCACCTATCGGTCCATAAATGAGGTCATTTTTGTTAAAGTATATTGGTGATAGGTCTCATTTTTTATGTTTAATTCAATGACTCATTAGCCATAGTTTTTTTAGCAATACACAATTGTAATTGTGGCCACAATTTGTTTGCCCTTCTAATATCTTGCATCCAACATTGGTCACCGTAATTACGTAATAGCAATGTATTACAAAAGAGCCTTGTCTTCAACTAATGGATGAAAACATTATAATCATGTAAGGACAATGTGGATCTAAGAAATGCTATAAATGATGTAGAAACAAAGATTGGACCTATTTGTTCAATAATTGGAGTGTTTTTGGTGACTACCTTGGTCATGGAGTCCACGTCCTCCCAAAGCTGATTTGGAAGCACTTCATTCTACAATTGTCCAAGTCAAGAGGCCATAGAAGTGAGTGGCCAAACTTTTGTTGGAAATTCCCAAAAATGGGTTGAAAATAGGCAATAAAATATAGAAATTGAAGCCTTTGGCCACCATAGTGTGAAGCCTTCAAAGGCAAAGTCCATATCCTTGGCAATAAACTCCTATGGCCTCTTGACATAGATGGCCATAGTGTGAAGCCTCCAAAAGCCAAGCCAAAAAGACCAAATTTGTAGTTACAATTTGTTCTTTCTACATTAAGGGAGAAGCACCCAATGGCGTCCCTTTCTAGGTCAGGCATTCATTCTAGAACACAAATGTAGTAGTACTATAGACTGCTTATTATTTTAGGTCAAAGAAATAAGCCATATACCGCCTACCTACATTTATGGCCTGAAATGATTATGTCTTGCAGACCCGGGGAGATCGCTTGCGATTTTTAGAAAACTACGTGAGTTAAAAGATAGGGTCCAGTTAATTCAAAGGGGGAAAATTTTATATAATTTTTAGAGCTACTATAGGGTCTATGAAATGCTACATACTCTAATATATATAAAATAGGATATGTTGGAATTTTTATTAATAAGTTAGCCTTGACAGATAGGATTTGTACCAATTTTTATAGTATAGTGAGTATAAGTGTAGACAAATAATTTTGTGTGGATGATAAAATGTGCACAATCCAATAAATGTTGAGGATGTCTTCTATCAATTTGTCACTATTGTTAGAGCATTTCAGCTTGTCTATAAAAGTGTCAATATTCCAATAATGTAAGAGCATCTAAGAATCTATTGCTCTAAGAAAAAAATGTTGATTTGTAAATCTACAATGAACGCTACAAGAAAATAGGGGTATAAATGACTTGTCCACAATGACTAAAACAACAACAATGATTTTAAAATGATTGCAAAATGACTAGATTTCAATCATTGTTGTTGGTGAAGTCATTGTGAACAAGTCATTTATACCTCTATTTTCTTATAGTGGAAGGATGTACGACAAAGGATTTTCTTCCTATAAAGATTCATTAAATAAATGTTTTAGGTTTGGAGGTACCTTCACTCCTATGGGGCATAGGGTTAGTGAGGACTTTAGACTACCTATCTCACTGTTTTATTGGTGTTGTGTTTGAGTACAAGGCAAATAGGACTTGCTTTGGTTATTAGATTGATGATATTGCTTTTGGGGGATTCAAATTACTGGTTTTCTAACATTTTTGATATTGTGTGAAGTCTTAAAACAATGACAGTGACAAACATTCAAAGAACAATCAATTTAAAACAATGACAGGTCTTCATACTTGGTTTGAATGTCATGATTGTTTGATGCTCATGTAATGTTGCATGTTCCTTTCTATACTAGATTGATTAGTAAAAATAGGGTCATCTTAAATACAACAATCAAGGTAAATAAACCTACATCAAATAACCTCTTAACTCAGGTGTATACCTTAAATTATAAGGAGTGATCTCCCCAAGCTTGCAGATTTGGATGGCATTGGGTACAAGGACGCCATTGGGTGCCTTTCCCTTAATTCATCTAATTTTTGAAATTTTCTTCACTTTCTTTAACCATGGATTCTTGTAAGAAATGCAATTTTGTTCTACTATTAGTTTTTATGGTTATAAAGTACGCTATTGTGGGCATTTTGGCATTGATGAGCATTGACAACCATTGTAACACAAAGTCTCACTCATGTGAGTTGTAACAAGCAAAAGATTAAAAAAATATAAAGAAGGTATAAATGAAAGAAGAAGGTTGTATTGGTCATCAAAGGGAAGTAGGTGGAAGGTTTGTCTATTCGTAAAGTCTCTCCATTGTAATAGTCGAGACTAGCTCTAAAAACTAGAAAGAGAATAGCACCTTACTTTCTACCTTGTATAAAATAGCCCCTCCAATATGATGACTAAGATCTTGTTAGTTTGTGATTTTTTTAGGGGAAAAAATTCATATTTTAGGTTTCCATTTTTGTCCAACCCAAACTTCGTTGGAGAGTCTATCACCTTGGTCAAAAAGTACTTTTATGTAGGCATTTTTGAGGTTGATGGCATTTGGACTGACTTTTCTTTTTAGTGTGAAAAGTTGAGAGATTGAATACTTGAATTTTTGTAACCAAATTGATGAATATGAACTGGCTCTTAACCTCCTACCATAGTGTGAAGTACCCTTTAGAGCATCTGCATTAGCCGGCTCTTAGGGCCTCTTGCCATGTGACCGAGGTGGGCAAAGTTCGTAGGGGAAGCTATAAGGTCAAGCGAGAAATTCTAGTGACATTTTGATCCGGTGGGTGGAGAGAAATTGAGTAAAAATTTCTTACATAGTGATTTCCTTCAAGCTCCACCAATGGGCTTGTCCACCGATTTCAGTAAACTTTGAAATCCTCCTCTGCTCAGGGAGGCCGGCACGATAGTAGGTGTTCACTTCAGGTTGACCATGGCAAAGACTCTAAAAACTTTGAAATCTTTAGTACGGGTACATATCTAAAATCCCCCTCCAGTCTCGCGTCCAAAAAGTCCAATTTTGTGGTCTAACTGCTATAGACCTGGAGGCTGGAGGTCTAGGCCTGGACCCCTCCAGGTCCCCAATGGCACCCTCTTGTAAGTGCGCTCTTCCTATAAGGTAAAACATCCCATTGTGGTTAGATGACCTATAGTGGACACCTAATGATTCCATGACGTTTTTTCAGACCATAATCAATTTCTAACCCGACACCCATGGAGTGATTAGTGACCTCATTAGAAACACCCTACTTTTTAACCCCTAAAGTTCCTAAACTAAGTTCTCACCAAAAATGCTTCAAAACTGCCATTTCTAGTCCAAGTACCAAATTTTTGAAAAATATCATTTTTGACACATGTAACCATAGGATCTTGTAGTACTCTAGTTTGAGAATATGTGGAAAAAATTTCAAAAAATTTCACCATGTAGATTGCAAGATATTAGCATTTGAAATAGCAAAAGTCCTTTTTTTGGCCCTGCGAAAAACCGGGCAGTTGCACTTCACAAGGTCAGATCATTATGAAAAAATGTCCAAAATGGTTGTGCTTCTTTGGATTCATTTTTCAGGGCAAGTTGGCTACATAGTACATACATGAAAGTTTTCAGATCATTTGGAGTTGTACAACATATAGGAAAAAAAWAGTAAGTAGAAAGAAGTAGAGAATGATTCAAAATACTAAATTGTTAATGAATTAGTTATAAAATTAAAAACTCCAATCCAAATGGTTGAATTATTGTAATAAACAATCTACATCCAATAGCATTATTTTTTTCAAAAATATTGAAATTTCAGTAAAATAAAAGACTTCAAATTTTTTTTTGGTGCAGGGATTCCATAACTACCCGCACAACTAACGAAATACAATGATTCAAAGCTTTTTGAGTACATATAAATCTGAAGAACGAAATTCAAATTTTTATTTTTTAAAAAAGTGATTTTTTCAGATCTGCCCGAACTATTCGAGTTGAAAAACAAACAACATATTATGAAATAACTTTTGACTCATATTTTCGAATGTCATGAAATTTGTGCATATGATATTTTTCATCCCCACATTCTATTTAAATTTCAGCTTAAAATATACAAATCTCCAGTCACACATGCCTGCCTAAAATTTCTATGTTGCCAAAAAGTGCATGTTGGTCCTGTAGGGGCTAAATCATTGTAGGAAGTGATTTTTTAGGGCCTTCCGCATCATAAATTATTGTGACCACTTTAGGTGATTAAGATGAGCGTATTGGATACAATTTTTGTTGGTTATCAAGTAGCCTACTGACTCTTCTGGGTAGATGACTTCAAAAATTCATAACTAATTCATACTTTGTTTGATAAATAAAATTTCAATTGGTTTCACTATTTCTCACACTTGTCATTATGTTATAAAAAAAATTGAAATTTTTTTGCATTGGCTTGAGGGCAGACTCCATTGGTCTCACTATTTCTCACACTTGTCATTAAGTGGAAAAAAATTTGAGGAATGGCATGAGGGAAAACTCCAAATTCTGACCACAATGGACTGTTTTACCTTACCATATATTTATATATATATATATCCTCCATGTACCATATCCTTACCATATCCTTACAAACAATGACATGCATAACATTCTTAACTCGGTGTTATACCTCCCCCCAATAATCCTCCGCTATATACTTGGAGAAGAATTTTAGTTATAATAGAAGCAATTTCATTGACTAGTCTTGTTGTGAGAGAGTGGGCTTTGAGATTGGAGATGTCCTCATTGGTTGCTGGTGGGGCCAGATTTTGAGGGAGCAAAAGGGACCCCCCAATAATCCTCCGCTATATACTTGGGGGAGGATTTTAGTTATAATAGAAGCAATTTCATTGGCTGGTCTCGTCATGAGAGAGTGGGCTATGAGGCTGGAGATGTTGTGATTGGTTGCTGGTGGGGCCAGATTTTGAGGAAGCAAAAGGGACCCCCCTAGTGAAGGTTAAGAATGTCCAGTGGCCACTGACCGGGCTTTGCCAAATTGGTTCCAAGTGGGCTTGACTTTTTGTCGTCAGTTTCCACCTCCCTTTCCTTCGTGCTTCCTTTCATTCAAGGCGCCACCCCTGACGAAGTGACGAGTGACGACGGAGGGAGCCCCTCCCAAGGCCACTCAGCCTCGCACAACCCAATTCAATCAATCCCGARTTGGAATCCTCCATCTGCTGCAGGACTCACTTTTTGGTAACTTCAACGTGGCATTTCATTGTGCACTTCTGCTTCTTCAGCCAGGGATCTTTCTTCCAGTGGTCCCAAATACGATTTTCGTAACTAGCTCAAGTTGCAAAGTAAACACTACTAAATGTTCGAAAATTTCAAATTCAACACAGGCACTCTTGTTCCTTGTGGCAAAATAAAAAGGGGTGGGGTATGGCAGAAACTTCGCTAAATTTAGTCACATTTGCGGACACTGGACGGATCGCCATAGCCACGAKTTCACGACGAAACTCCAGCATTGTACATTCGTCGTGAAAGTCCGTCGTACAAACCGGCCCACTTGGATTTTCAGTCCTGATGCATTGAAATGGTAGGTTTGGAACTGAATACCCCTTTCCAAGACGCTTCACGAGGTCTACGATGAAGTCCTTCGTCGTCGTCTGTCGCCACTCTTCTAGAACAGCCAGGTAGTCAGCCTTGGCGTGTCGTCCAAGTCCTCATTGCTTTCCTCCACACTTTCGTCGCCGGATGCTGCTCTGGAGTGCCTTTCATGCGCTTTCTGGCGTGCTTGCTGCTTACATAGACGGAACCRTAGAATTCTGGTGGATTCAGTAGATGCGCACTCAGATTTTCAGGGACAGAAGTGATGCGTGGATTGGATTTTTCTTTGAATTTTTCTGTTTGAGGCAGGAGCGCTGTTGTGGTGTGAATTTGGTTATGATTGTAAGGAATTTGATGTGCAACTTTTGATCGTTACTCTTGGAGGTGAGCCCTTGAGAGATGGGTGGAGGATGATGCTGCTTTTTGTCTGCGGCATATTTTTGTAGTTTGAGATTGAAATGGAAACTGTGAAGATGAAATTGTGTGTGAGTCCGTCTTGGATCTGTAAGTGGGCTCAGTTAGTGTCGAGCGGATCAACTTCTTGAAAGTAGTGTTTTCTCTRCYTTGCGATGAAGTTKCTCGTTGTAATGAATTACAATTCCCGGTAGCGAATTGCAGTCAGTTGTTGTGTCTTAACGTGGTGATTTAACTCTGCGATCTGTGGATGTGAATTTCCGACATTTGCCGACATTTTGTCGTAATAGGGTTAGGGCTCAAGCTTTTTCAGGTGTCTGCATTTTACCGCCAAGTTGGACTTTGGTTTGGTTTTTGGTTTCTTCTCTTTCTCATTAACGGTTTGGTGGTCGTGCATGATGCAGTTTGTGAGAAGGAGCAGTTTTTCTTTGTGTGAGAATCTGATTGAAGCCCAACGGAGGGGAAGAAGGGATGGGGCTGTTATTGGGGAAACTGTTGTCATCTATCTCTTGGGGCACGAAAGACTATGGGATTCTCATGATCGGTCTTGACAATGCAGGTTGGATTGCTGTAAATCTAATCCTAATTTGTTTAGTTGGTTGGTGATGTAGTCATATTGGATTGCATGATTCGAAAGAAATGTGTGTCTGTTTTTTTCATTGGCGAAGCGCACGATCTTMTGGGACTGATATATTCTTTAGCCCGTTTGGTCATTTTCAACCAACGTTGACTGTGAATGTCTTTGGGGACGCAGGGAAGACRACAATCTTGTACAAAATGAAAATGGGAGAGCTGGTGACGACGATGCCTACAATAGGTTTCAACGTGGAGTCAATAAAGTATCAGAACGTGAGCTTCACAGTGTGGGACGTGGGGGGTCAGGATAAGATTCGGCCTCTCTGGCGTCATTACTTTGACAATATACAGGTCAGTAGCTCTTGGCAAATTACGTTTAATTTCTCTTTTTCTGATGATCGTCCGGTGATGAATTTGATTACCAATTCGTGTTGACAGTTTATACTGGTGGTTGTCCGTTGCGTGATGTCACTTTTTTCATGGATATATCTTTGCGATTGCATGACTGACGATTTAGGTTCACCTTATATGTGAAGGTCTTTTCGTTGGACTCAACAATACAATGTTGATGGGTTTTAGCAAAATTAGGTTTTGTCACAAACTGTTCTAACAGCATCACGACGAGAATCCAATTTGCGGGGAAACCTTCCTTTTGTCACATTGATCGTATACGGACCTTCTTATAYAACACGGGGAGGCCTGATTGTGATCACAGTTACCATAGGGAGATCCGGCCATGAATTATGAAGAACATTTCCTTTRTGGTGTCTAGAAGTTTCGGAAACATTCCAATTTTACTGAAAACATTGTCAGTCAAATTTTTGCTACTCCTTTCATAACGTCGACCTGAGCTGGGCTTCGGAGCAATGCATCTGTATATGGACAGCCTTCATAGTTTCAGTATATTTATTTATAGACACTTTTCACGTCTCACAGACTTTCCATTTGGATGCAGGGTTTAATATTCGTGGTGGATAGCAACGACAAGGAGCGAATCTCGGAAGCCAGAGATGAGCTTCACAAGCTGTTGAAGAACTCCGAACTCAATAACGTCAAATTGATGGTGTTCGCAAACAAGCAAGATATGGCGAAAGTGTTGACCTCCAAGGAGGTCACGGACAGGCTACACCTCAGCCAGTTGAAGCAAAGGGAATGGCACGTCCAAGCTTGCAGTGCCACCACCGGGGAAGGGTTACGTGAAGGCCTGGATTGGCTCGCTGCAGTTCTCAAGGACAGTCCAGGCAAAGTTCCCTAAGGATTTTTGAAATATCATCAGGAGTCTGCTACTTTGTGACACCTACTTCTTCGTTTCCCAGTGCACCGGCTGGTTTTTCCTTGACACTGAGTGCAATGGACTTGCTGATGTGAAGAACCCATGGAGTTTCTGTACATAAAAAAGGTACAGTGTAGGCATTCTACTCCAAATCTCAACCAGCTGGTGGGTACAACCCATGTCCATAACAACCTGGGACTTTTTTTTTTTTTCTTTTTTTGTGGACTTCATATCTGCCGAGCAGCAGTTACGGGACATAATGTCAGATTTCTATAATTTCTTGAGCAAAGGGCTCACAAGGAGAAGAGTTATGGGATTTAACCCTCTTGTGACTAGCTGATGGAGTGACACAGTTGCCTTGAAACTGGAACTGGAACTTGACGTTCTGTTTTTTGAGGTGAGGTTCGTAGTCTACACACCTATTTAGATGAAATGGTTTTCAAGGTGATGGTGAAGGCATGGAGAGCAGTGATTTGAGTTCAAGAGTTGAGGCAATGTTTTGAGGCAATAGTTTTTGGGAAATTGCTTGGGAATCAGCTGAGGGTATGAACCATGAAATCCCCCGGGGGGGTATAAGTTGAGGTTGGGGTTTAATCTTGGAATGGTGCTAAGAATATTGGAGAATTTGAAGAAACTGATGTAGCAATTGCGTTTCCATTGGTTTTTTATTTCTGTTTGGAAGAATGCTGTTTTCTATGTTCAGGCTGTGTKCAGTATYAGTGGATGTGGGATTTTTTTAAGGSGAAATWTTGCAGATGGATTCCAAGTAGCTTGTTCTTTCGTCATGATCTGAGCTCACGTTTGTATTGAGAGTCAGTGTACATTGATGWAGTGATTGGGCAGGTTAGAAAAGAAAGCATGCTSTACCTAAACTTGATGAAGCACAACTATTTGAACTTCCTATATTAGTTAGTTTTATTCATCTCAACAACAATCAGAATGAACACATTTCTCTATGGATTTTGAGGTATTTGAAATGTTGTGTTGTGTTGTGTTTGATAATATACTTTTGTTTTATAGCTTGATTGTGGACTTTTGCACCCACATGGGTTGAAGTCATTGTGTAAGGGTTTGACTTTGGACAAGGAGCAAACAATGGCTAAAAAAGTGAGATGAAATACAGTTTTAGCATTGAGTTGCCAAAAGTTGTTTGGTGTGTTGTTTCAATCTTAGAGTTGTGAGGGTGTGACTAATGTTCTAATTTGGAAAAGGCGAGTAAGGTAGACTAGCCTATGACCACCCAGATTTGGAATTTGAACATCTTGGGGCCAATTTCTAGAGGGGCATATATTTTTCAAAGGTGTGTGGTTGTTCCATGGATCAAACCCAAGTGGAATTATAATTTTCCGATTAAAATTGTAATTTCTATGAATTTTTGAAGTGACCTGCCCTACAATTACAAAACCACCTATAGAGTAGTCATGAACATCTCATAATTGTTCTCCCATGTATTACCTCCGTCCCGAAATAAATCTTGGTTTTCTTGGAAATGGCTAGATTGGCGCCTGAGTTGTTCCTATTTTTAGGAGCTTGCATAGTTATTGTAGCTTTTACTAAGTCCCACAAGGTGTGAAAGTATGGAAGTAAACAATTAAGTGGTGCATGTTGAAAACAAGCAGTGAAATTGAAATTTTTTGCCCTTTTTGTGACTGCTCTAGTGGTATTAATTTTTATCATTCTTTGAGCAATGTTGGTGGAGTGACGTCCATTGACATCCTTTCTGTTCAATTTCAACAATGTCTTGTGATTTAGCTCCAAAAAATTATGAACAAGAGATTTATTAGTAACGGTTTTTATATAGTTTTGGGTTGAATTCTTCGCCTTTGGTTGGCTAGAGGTTGCATTCTGATTCCGTTCTCAATGATCAAATCACTATAGTCTTTGGAGTGTGGAACTGCGGATTCTTTTGCTTCGGGAAATCCAAACTAGCTTCAGTTGTTGTCCATTAAGTTGTGGAGAGTCAATTTCGAATTTAATTTGGCACAAGTATATTTGGAAACCCAGGATTTATTTTGGGACGGAGGAAGTATCTATTAGCACTTAAATACTCACCAATCAAGCATTGACATGATACCCTATTTTGGTTTTAATGCATTGATTTTGTCAAAATCTTGAACAAATTTAGATATTTTCTAGATAGATTAAAATATTTTAATAGATGGAATTGGGCATTGGACAAAATTAGGTTGGTCTACCTTGGATTGAATGAAATTATTTTGAATTATCATTCTTTGTAAGCACAATGTTAAAAGACAATTCAAAAGCATCTAAAAATACACAAAAAGTGTTTATAAACCAAAATGCACTATAACTTTTCAAAAGGCATCTAATATCAACTAGATTTTAACCCTTAAAGGATGGACCTATTATCACAAGGAAAAGGCGGGTTGTGGATTGTGGACCGCCTAGTGTTAGACATTGGGAAGTTAAATTGTGTAGCACTTACAAATGACAGCAACACCTGAATATTTGCTATAACACCTAAAAATTTGATGATGGGCATAAAGAGACTTGTCAACGTGGGCATGAATTTTTGTGGTTTTGTGTTACAATTTGCAGCACCTAAAAATGACAATACATTCGATGACCCTATTTCATGCTTTTCATGGCAAAGCACATCTCTACTTTCACGTTTACCCAGAAAACGGATGAAAAATATCTTTTATGCATCCATTGCAGTTGATTTTTGTCATCCAAAGGACCCAAAATGTCCTTGTCGTCCTTTAAGGGTTAAGCAATTAAAAAAGAATGTGGTATTGGAAGGAGAAGTATGATTGAAGGAAAATTAAAACCAACGTTACTTTTGTATAAGTGGATAAAATGGCTAGTTAGCCTCCATGGCCCATCAAAAGTGAAAATATATATCACGAGTGGAGCCTAATGTGCTCATCATAGCTTCTTTGGTTACATATTGAAATTGTAGAGCAATAAATCATGCCTACAAACTAGGGCCTGCAGGGTAATGTTTGGGGTAAAAGTAAATAAAAGTCCCCTATATTGAGCCATCACTAGGGTATGCGCTAGCCCCCCTAGCTAATTTGGGGTCTCTGATTGCAAATATGAATTCAGAAATTGCAAAAAAAAAAATTGTGCAAAAAATAAAACATTCCTACGTTTTTCCCAGCGGTAAATCTAGCCTGCGGAGCCCAGTTTGTGGGCACGGTTTATTGCTCTGCATTGAAATTTCTGCCATAACAAATTCTATCACAATATTACATCTTATTTTTGTGTAGTGTTAACTCATAAATGACGTTAACTCATAAATGACGCAGAGATCATTTTCTCATCAATGAATGAAAGAGCATCTTTCTATATAGTACAAAAGTACAACTATTCATTCTTGGAATTAGGGGTGGATTGGGAAGATCCTCTACATTACTTTGATCATGTATATCCAAGATTATCCAAGATTTTAGGCTAGATTCAAGGTAATGTAGCTAATTTCAAAGTGTCATAGATCTCCTATTTAGCATAAGATTCTTGAACAGAAGTGGTATGGCACCAAAAAAAAATAATTTAGAGCACAAGTAAAGATAGACACGCTAATAAACAAGTGAGACAGTTATAAATTTGCATGTGGATTTCATTGCCAATTCCAAAGGTACGCAAGAAGGTTATGAGAATGTTTCCTTGACGACTAAAACGCAAAGCCAAAAATGAGAAAATCTGACGACCCAGAGTCAAGGTTCAAGTCTCTGAAGCCAGTGTCAGTGTGAACTTAGGATGGAGAAACTGATGAACCTCAAGTAAATGATCTAGAGAGGCGGTCAGAAGTGTCGACATCTTTCGCCTAGAAAAAAACTGAGAAGACTTTGAACTCGTACAAAGTGCACAAAGGAAATGCCACATCTTTACGTGCAAATGAATGTTATCAGTTGCTGACAGGTGAGCATCCTCTGCATCTGAGTTAGGTAGAACGAGAACAGTAAATAATTGCTATCTAGTTCAAAAATGGCGTAATTTGATAAAATTAGATTGTTTCTAGAACTCTTGGTCATCATAATGAGAATCTTCTTCATGAATCACGAGGACGTCTCCCTACTGCCACAGTGATCATACAGAGGTGTCCCATATATCATAAACTCTCCGTAAGATTACTGGGAGGTGTCCCAATGTATCATGAAGAGACCTCCGTATGATCACCATGGAGAGACCTCTCCGTGAATCATGGAAACGATTCTCTTTACAATCGGTCCAATTTTTTTGGAAACATTCTACCCTAATCTACAACTCTGTTTACAACCATCACTGTTCTTCTCCCAGCATCAAGAGATTACGAACTCACTGAACAGATGCAAGAAAAATTCCGGTAAAGACTCAGAAAACGAGGTTATGGGACATTGAAATAATCAAGTG
Organism: Pleurozium schreberi; assembly: GCA_006891605.1. Taxonomy (NCBI): domain Eukaryota; kingdom Viridiplantae; phylum Streptophyta; class Bryopsida; order Hypnales; family Hylocomiaceae; genus Pleurozium; species Pleurozium schreberi. Next base: position 38,760 of record VACF01002377.1, on the reverse strand, counting down.
ATCGGTAATTGCCTACCACTAATATGGCATTTGGTTCTCGCGTACATGCCAATGGTACTCAATCAGGCTTTAAAAGTTTATTCGCCACGCATGAAAGTACATGATTTAGGGGAGAAACTTACGGGGCGGTAACTGATCAGCTTGACATCTTTACAGTCTCTCAAAGAAGCATCACATTGTTCCTGGAAATGCAACCAACGCACAGGTAGATACGTAGGTAGATCATACTTTATTGACAAGGTACAAAGGATATATATGTTGTACTCCCAAGTACTCCAGTGAGATAATGTTTTCAATTTCCTTCAGGACATGAAGACATTCGGCTGAGCAGGGTTGGTTGCCTYCCCTCACGTTAGTAATACCCCTATGTACCAATGGCAGTTGCAAAGATTGCAGATATTCTGGACAGTCGGCCACATATGCATGGCATAAAAGTCGACAAGGTAAATTTTCTACATCACTAGAGGCCAGGATAGTTCCCACAGTTGTTCTGTTCAGCACTTCCAAGAAATTGAAGAACCCTCGTTTTTGACGGCATGGCTCCGAACTGGATGCTCGCAGCTATGGTCATGATGTTCCTGATTTCTACTCGTGCGTAAGCAATMCTCCASTTAGCAGAAATATTTGTAAATRTCCAATCATMAATTGCTGCTGTGWTGCAAGGTTGTGAAATTCAGCACTCCAGGATCCAACAAGCGAGTGRAAGATGCTAGATATGATTAGTAATCGTCTTAAATTACTACATCTTACCTTYTAGATGGTGATATTCACAGAGGTGACSGCGAGTCAAGGACTTCTCCAGGAAGAGACGGCTCATGGATACGCAGGGCGTAAACTACTCCAAAGTTAGTCCACATTACCCTTTAATTGATTTATGAGTTAAGTGACTACATCGTCGAGCACTCTAAGAACCGCAATATCTGAGAGTCTGATTGTCATTACCTCAAGTCTTCACCCGCCGTCTCTGAAGCATGTTCTGATCCCCTTTGACTGCAGCTTGTTGGCCAGGGATGAGGGTGAACTGCCCTTCCGACACACAAGTCGAGTGTGAAGTTGGAGGAGTTGGAGGCTGCAGCTGCTTAGCCATGCAAGCGTGCCTGCCGAATGTCTCTGGCTGTTACGTCGTTGTCAATGGCGTCTCCACCAAATCCTGYGGTTTCTAAGTAAAATTCGGCGATGGCAAGTTAGTAACAGTAACAAGGTAGCATCAATGATATATACGAAGATTTCTAATCAAGTTTGATATATCATTGACCAGGATCATAGAGGTGCATGGCTACTACAACAAACAATAAAACGTCAAATGGCCAAGCAAGCCTGCATTTGCTTGGATGGACCAGAAGCGTCCACTATCTCAATCTTTTCGCACAATCCATTCCAGGTCATACTCAGGATTTTCGACGAGTGCGTCACATTTCAGCAAGCCTCCGCCTGTTTCAAAGCATTCACTTTGTCAAGCTTAATCTTGCATTACAGGACCATCTTATAATCACAAATTATGCGCAGTATATTTAATGAGCATCCACAATTACTACCGGTACCACATGAACACTTCTAGAACCAATTGATGAGCCATTAGTAATTTATCAGATTGATTGAAAGTCTGCCACCTGTAAGAGTTAGAGCCAAGGTTTTCTACTTGAATGCTAGGGCCTAGGACACCGTGCCTTGAAGGGCTCCACAAATCATCATCGCGGGATTCAAGTTACTCCCTCTGGACCCGATCTTCATCGATCAACCTCCAAATGAGTTGACGTCATGTGTACAACATGAACTTAAGCAAAGATCGACTCATGCCGACGATTCTTCCATATAACAAGACTGTGACCTCGATGAACCCTAGAATTGCAGCCACACATCATATCAAACCCAATTGGCATGGCCGGCGCCATCGATTGCGGAATGAGGATACCAACTTGCAACCCAAATTGCTGCAATCCGAACCATACAACGTCTGCTTTAGTTTGACTTTGGAATTGCATGATGCGCCGTAAGTTATGTACATTCAGAATAAGCCTTCAACAGATACTCGCCTGGAAAAACGTTTCCAAATTCTGGATATGGCGCTTCAAGGGATTTAGGGATCGCCGCAACCAGAATTCAAAAATTCTACCAGATTAGTATCCCTCCACCCCGAAGTCCAAAACCTTCATCCCTAAATAGAAGGTCCCATTCAAGACGCCAGCAGAACACCRCAACGGCCATTCCACGATCGACGTGCTGCCTGCTCCGCCCGAATATGGATCGAAAGGGCTGGGGACTAATGAGCAAGCAAGCAAGGCAGCGCGTACTTGCGAGAACGACGCAGACAGAAACAGCAACTGGACCAAAGGCTTGGGTCTGGACCGAAGAGTTGGACGGACGAACGAACTGACTGAGGATTTGCACCAACCCTGAGGTAGAAGCACCTAAATGGCGACACTTGTTTAGATCTGGAGGGTAATTACAGAATAAAATGATGTGCCCTTGTTGGGAAATGATATTTGAAATCAACAAAATTGGTTTCGTATTTTTCCAAGCTTGTATGAACATAATACAAATCTTTGAAAACAACTACGTAGATGCACCTATTGTGTACACTAAACTAACATCAAAGTGGGTAAGGAAACACCCAAAAGCGACACACTTTAAGCTTGAATCACATGCTGGCCACTTCTTGGAACCCCACTTTTCTACTTTGAGTTCAGTTGCGCTTGAATTTAAGTCATTTTCTAGGTGTGTATAAACGACTAATCATAGTTATATTTGGATGTTCCTATCTTAAATGCCCCAGAAGCGCTCCAACTAGAAACACAAACACAATGTTTTGGATGATGAATAATACTAAAAATCACTTTTCTTTTTCATTAGTGCTTAGATGAAAGTCATCCAAACTTGCGAAGATGTTTTATGAAGTTGTTGTCCTATCTATCCGGTGTTACTAGAGTACATATTATATTTTTTTTAAATTACCAATGTGGAAGTATGTCAAGTTAGTGTTTGACCAATCCAAAATTTGCATTAACTTTAGTTCAAAATTGGATTTGCGAAAATAAAGTCATAGATTTAAAGAATACAAAAATATCAAAAATTCACCGTATTAAAAGAACCCCATTTCAAAAAAATTTAATAAAAAAATAACAATATTTTGCTTGTAATTGAATTTCAAAGGAATTTTAAAATTTCCCCTTCAAAATTTATAGAAAAATATTGGCAATGGAATTGGTGAATATCACATTAATTATAGATGGAATCTAAAACTCAAAGACTACGACTTTTACTTGTGTATCAATTCCAATTCCAAAATATTCTTCCAAATAGTATTTTATAATGAATTTTACCAAATTGTCAATTTTGGAGAAGACTTTGGACAATTAGGAATCAATTCCCACATTGAACCATTTTTTCAAGAACTGAGTCCGTTATTTTTTATTTTTTATTTTATTCTAAGAATTCATTTCGTAGATATTTTCACCAATGTTTTTAAATTGGAAGTGGATTTTTCCCAACTCCACTAGCTAACTTTGAACTAAAAATTGTTTTTTATAAACACTAGTGGAGATTATTGGATAGACCTTTTCTTGAAAAGTAAGACTCAACAAAGCTATTCTTGAAGTATTGTAATTGGCTTGGTTGTTTCTTCTGTACCTAAATGAAGTTTGAAATTCTATTTTGAACACAATTTTTGCTTTTTGACTTGCATATGAGTGGTTGAGATTTTATTGTGAGTAGAACCTCTCTTACTACAATCTTTCTTGTGCAAAAACTTGAAATAATGGAATTTGTAATTTGGCCAATTTGAAGAACGTTCTTTGAAAAATACTATTGGAAGTTGACATTTATATATGGCCATTTATTGCACCTCTTTGACATATACAAATCTCCCTTAGTACAAAGTCCAAACACCTTGCACTAAGAGAGGTTCTATCTGTAATCCGAATTTACATATCCCACATGTGTTGCTTTACCTCGTACCACCCCACTTGTACAAATAGCTTGTTTTCTCATTTTTCTACATACAATCAATGACTTTAGATGTTGTATAAGAAATTCATGCATTAGGTGAGTAATTATATTAGGATAGAAAATCTAGGTTGAAGGTTGGATGAAAGGTGAAAATGTAATTATCCAAAAAGTTAAATTTCAAAGAATGTCTTTCTTAAGTGTTGAGCATTTAGTTTTCAAACTAATTAATAATTTGCTTGGGTAGTGGTCGGTGAAGCTACCCTGTACATACAATACTCTGGTAACTCCAAATCTAACCATGAGATAGGAAAACAACTTCATCAGGAAAGTACCTCCCACTGAAACAATACTCTTTTAATGGGTTCACAATCCAACTTTGAAAATGCACTGTTATAGTACTGCATCAGTACTACAATTTTGTTTCAATGGGAGGCACCATTCCCACTAAAACTATATTTGTTGCAATACTAATGTTGTACTACAACAATAAACTTTAAAAGTTGGACTGTGAGACCATTGAAACAATACAGCATCAATACTAATACAATGGGGGTGTTAGAGCATGCCTACCACAGGCTTCCCTATCCCCAAACCGGATGGTTTTCGTCCAGATAGGAAAACCCCCCTCTCCACCAACATCCTATATCTCCAAATTTTGGGGAATTGAGAGGCCCAATTCCCTAAATTGGATGGGGATAGGGAATTGGGAAATGGTAAACCCTATTCTTGAATTTACCGTTGTTGCATGATGTGTGCTCCCATGACTTGGCGTTGGACTATTACTTTTCCCATGTTACTATATTTATAAGTGCATGTTGACTTCACTTGCCTGGATTTAGTATAAAGTATGGATTTGGGGAAGCATGGGTGGGAAGTGGCTTCCCCATCCCTATATTTTTTGATGAAGAACTGGGATAGGGATAGGGATGGGGAAGTCCCTGGTGGGGATGCTCTTAGTTCCCCATGTTGATAAAAGCATCTCCACAAATAACGATGACTTTCATCCAAGCAGCAATGAGAAAGAAACAAAATTATCAATCTGTTCCTCATCCAGAAATTGGACGTTAGAGCACGGCACTAAAGGTTACTTAAATTTGTATTGAGTAAGTTAGATGGAATCCAAGGACCAAGCGCTCCGGCCGCTTTCACCACTTCTCAAACGCTACGATCAAAGCGCCACTCGCATCTTCGTGGAATTTGAAAGCCGCGCAAATCATCTGCCATTGAGTGCGTGATTCGAATTTGGCAATGAAGCTTCCAATTCCTAACCTTCGAATTGTTCCTGCACTTCCCGACTCTGATCATCAGACAGACTTCCCCAGTTTGATGTCGAAGGCGATCTGTCAAAGCTCTGTATTCCCCTAATTGCTCGTTCCCCAAAATTCGAGCATGCATGTCCTCACAGACTTCGCAAATCTGCATCTAAGCTGGGCATGCCGCGCGACGCGGGTCGCCCGAGGAATGAAAGAAAGAAAGAAAAGTGGCAGGCAGTGGCATGGAGGGTAAGGAGGGGCGCCACGTGGGAGAACCTTGCAGCAGCGAGAACGGGCGGAAGCGGATAAAGCATGCCTGGCCCAGCTTGCTCTCCTTGCTAACTTAGCTGGGATTCACCGCTGGGGTTCTRCGACCAGGACCCGTCCGGCACAAAATCGACCCCATCACACAACACCAATCTAAGGTCATTCGTTTCTTGAGGATTCGTTGGTGGTCAGAAGCCTTCTCGCTCGCAGATTAGCCAACCAGCAGCTCTCACATTCTTCGTCGCTGGCCACTCAGGCTYTTCGTCCCAGTCAAATTCGCTCTTGTACCGTCCCCCCCGTGCAAGCATTCGTTGATTCAATTGTTAGCTCCGAGGTTCTCGCCATGGCGGTTCGCTCCCACACAGGAGTTCCCACTCTTGTGGCGTCGCTGCCGAAGGAGTTGCCATTGATCTCAAATGCATCACCATTCCGTCTCCCGTCGCTTCCATTTCTCCGTCCCGCGACGGCTTTCGTTGGGTCGCTTCTCGCTTCCGCACCCGCGGCGTTCGCCGCTGTGAATTACGACGATATCGTCAACCGCGCTTCCGAGAGCGCTTCCTCGGCGTTTCCCGACGTGTCGTTGCCTTCCATTGAGTTTCCTGCGGTGGATTTCGACGGCGCTGGTGACTTCGTGTCTGCCAATCCGGTGGCGCTCGCGGTGGGGTTGTTGGCTGTTGCGGTGCCGTTGGTGGCTTCAAGAGCGTTTGCGAGTCCGTCCTCGTTTGGGTCTGTCTCGGGCGTGGAGGCTTTTGAGAAGCTCTCCAACCCCGAACTGAATGTGCAGCTGCTGGACATTCGGGCGCCAGTGGATATCAAGGCGGAGGGCAGTCCAAATCTCAAGTCGATTAGGAAGAGAAGCGTGACGGTGGCGTACGCGGCGGAGGATGACGGGTTTGTGGACAAAGTGCTCACGAAGTTTAAAAATGCGGAGAATACCACGCTCTACATTTTGGATAGGTGAGGAGTTTTTGGAATTCATTTGGGAGAATTATTACGTCGAGGGATTGGCATTGCTGCATTGTGCGCTCGTGCTTTTAGGGTTTGGGGTTGAAACGATTCTCTGGTGGCGCGCAGATTTGACGGGAGTGCAGCGAGTGTGGCGAAGCTCCTGGCTAATAGCGGATTCAAGKGTGCGTTTGCTATAAAAGGAGGGGCTGAAGGGCCGAATGGATGGAAGGTTAGAGACACGTCCAATCAAATAACCACTTTGCTTTGCGTTTKTTCTCATTGCGTTAGAGTCGCTCATAGTGGGGTTGCTGGCAGTGTAGGTGGATGTAATGAAAATGTCGTGAACAGGTGCTGGCAAACCGTTTTCGGTGGTTCAATGATGAATCTGAAATAGTGTGGAATCTAAAGATGTATTTCTGTTCTCCCTCGTTTTGGGGATGTTGTGGTGAAGGCATTGCCTGAATTTGAGATTGATATGGTGCAGGACAAGGAGCTGCCCTRGGCGTTGCCTTCCAAATCGTTCTCCATCAACGTTGACGGTCTGAAGGGCATTCTCGGAGACGGCCAGGTAAAGGTTATTGATTGTCAATAAACTTGTTGTGCATTTTGCTAACCAGGCAGTAGTCCAGGATATTGGCTTTAACACCCTTGGAACTAGACTTGAATTTTTGTTCTTTTGAGGTTATGACAGTCCTTACGAAGCCACATTCTCAGTTGTATCAATTGTTCTTAGCTTCGTTTGATAGGTCTCTTCAATCATTGGATTGTTTTTTGGTCAATTTGAGTGAATAGTGGAGAAGCATAAGTGGTCCGGATTGCTCTAAACTGTTACAATTGAAGGATAACAAACTTGCTGTAAAATAGGTGTCTGAGAAAGTGTTGGAAAGGATTATTGTGACACCAGTCTGAAATCATTGCTATTGCAGGATGTGGGTAATTTGGTGCCGACGACGGTTGGTGTAGCAGCAGCAGCTGGTGTTGGTCTTGTCGTTTTTTCTGAGGTCTTGTCTCTCGGCCTGCTGAATCCTTCAATTTTCTCAATCTCTGAATGACTCTTTTTGAAGCTTTATCATGAACATGTAATTGCATAACGAGGCATTTGAACTAACTGTGACTGTGTGATGACCCGAGCAGGCTGAGACAACTCTCCAGCTATTGGGAACTGTTGCACTGGCGCAGCTATTTGTAAAGAAATTTCTGTTTGTTGAGGTAAGTTTTTTTTTCTTCTTTGGTTGCTAATTTGGCATAAGCGTGAGTAGGAGCCCTTAGTATATTCCTCAGCAATGTGGGGATGTGAATTCTTCTCTAATTTTATTTTATTACTTTTTCCTAATGTGTGTATGGGATGGGTCTGCAGGATAGGAAGAAAACCATCGAACAGTTCAAATCGTTTTTGGATACGAAAATTGCGCCAAGGGAGTTTGTGGACGAGATCAAGGTATATCTTCACATTTCATTTTCTCTCCTTGCCCCAACTGATCAGAAGTGATATCAATATATCTTTGTCCGTGGATTTGCTTACGACGGTTTCAAATTTTGATGATTTCATGGTCATATCAATTAACTTGTCATGTTTCGGGGTGCCAAACTGTGACAAAATTCAATCGCACAGAGCTCTGGCTTAGATCTGAGGTTGCAGACAGGGGCCTGGAAAATTGAATTCCTTGGAATTTTTTAATTTAATTTATATGGCAGTGTAGTCGCTCTGTGTCGAGTTTAGAACCGCCGATTTTCGAAATTTGTTTCGTCTGCTTGACATATGGAAGAAGTTCTGTGCAGGACGTCGGCAGAGCTCTGCTGCCTAAAGAAGGTGAAGTCAAAGCAGCTGTCGCATCTGGAGCCACAGTGTTAGAGAAGGAACTTGGAGTGGAYTCTGTCACACCAGAAGCGATAGGAGAGAAAGCGAAAGAGAAGCTTGGAGAGGAAGCTGAGAAGGCTGGAATCGAAATTCCGGATGTAGAGGCAATCACATCAGATCTAAAGTCAGGTGCACAGGAACTCCAAGCAAATGTCAAGGAAGCTGCATCCGACCTTGAGTCTGCCGCCAAGGAAACCACCAACGAACTTGGAGAGGAAGCTGCGAAGGCTGGAGTGGAAATTCCGGATGCCGAGGAAATYAAATCAGATATAAAATCGAGTGCGCAGGAACTCCAGGCTGATGTTAAGGAAGCTGCATCCGACCTTCAGTCAACMGCAGAGGAAACCACAAACGGATCTGCAGCTCCTGCAGGTGAAGAATCGCCAGTTGCAGAGCCAGCTTCAGAACCGAGCACTACAACTGCTGCCTCTGTTGCGGAAGTCACTCCTTTCTTTGAGTCTGACAAGACCTCAAGCCAGCCAGTTAGCTCCAACCAGTGACGGGAGCAGATTCATCCAGGTTGGCCAACACCCAATCGCAATGATTGTACAAGGTTTTCAGTAAAATGAAATGCACTTTAGCCTTGACATTGCAGATGCATTCTAGAACTTGAGATGACTGACACTGAGATTTATTTATCTTTTTGGTAACGCTCCAAATTTGCAAATAACAATGTTTGTTATTAAAAGAGCACGTTCAGAAACTTTCGGACATTGTAAACCCTTCCCCATGATTCATGAGATTTCAATAGACTTGCCTATTTAGAGGTCTCTACAGTAACCATAGCGAGATGTTCCCATGTATGAATTAGACTGAAGATTGTTTTTACAACTTATAATCTTCCTAAAAGGGTCCTATTTTAGTWGAAACTCAGTTATTTGCATGATCTGTAAGCCATTTACGTGATCAAGCAATAGATTTCAGTGGCAGTCGGCTCTAGATTTAAAAAGCATCTCAGGGTGTTGTGTGGAACTTCTATACTATATGCTTGTTCTCAAGTCTTACAATTGTTGTTACTAATGCAAACATTTGATCTGCAGCTACAAGGGTTTGAAATGCACAGCTTCTTAGCCGCAATCACAAACGTGACTTGGCTTGAGGTTTTCACGAACCGGTTGATGTCGAGGGCTTCGCCTTTCATGTGGAGGTTCTAATCAACAACGAGATATACTGAGATCTTTAGTGTATCTTGTAGTGTGCAAGTGCTAGAATCAGCTTACTGCAGAGTGTATACGATTATTGAGATGGCCAACGTTTTATTGAGCACAGTTTTGAGAGGTGGTACGTTGCTTAGATGAGGTGAAATATGTGCGGCTGCTGTCTGTGCCTTGCACGCTTGGTTTTTTGTTTGGCAGGGGCAGAGTGCAAGTCTCATGCTTACATAGGTTATGTACAGTCAATGTGAAATCCATTTCTTTGTCCTGGTATATACAATACCCTCTCAACATGAATGATTTCAACTCAAAAGCACTGGTCTGAGTTAAGAGTCGAGTTTGAAAAGGTTTTTGAGAGCTTGAGAATCTTTTACGGATTGATTCATCTTTGAGAGCTTGAATCTTTTACGGAATGCTTAGAAATGAGCTTTCACTTTATTAGGACTTCGCAAATTATCATTTGTGTTGCATTCTAATTAGATACGTGATTTGTCTTAATTAATATACTTGTTGTTCAAGGAAATTGGTTCTGAAACAGGCCTCGGGGGGAGCTAGTTTAAGGATCCTAAAACAGTCAGGACAGACCTGATCCTATCACCTATTCCATGTCAATGTCTGAATTTTCCAATTTATAAGCTGTGTACTGTAGTATCAATCACTTGGAACTGGATAACAATCTCCAAAACGTTAGACATCTTCAAAAGAGATGATGTACCTTACTTGTACTATGGTAAGTTTACCCAAACTGCCAAAAGCAACAAAATCTACCCTATGTACTATTTGACATTCCCAAACATAATATTCTGGTGCAGATTGTTCTTTTAKTTTTTTGGTTTTGGTGTAGTAATGACCGTACTAATTTACTCATGAGAAGTACATCTGTGAAAGAAGAACTTCTTTCTCCCAAAAGTCTGGAGAAGGTAAGTGTAGATGATCGCCTTCATTATTGCATATCTTTAAAAGTGGACATGTACTACAATTGTGTACTATCAGTGATACCTGGTCACTACACAGTACAGTACCATCCAATAAGTCTTGCAACCCCACTATCAAGTCCTTCAAACTTTTCCTTTTAAGCTCAATTTTAAGAATATCCTATCAAAACTATCCTATTAAATCTATTGCTTTATAGAATCTTAACCAACATGTGAAATTTCAATGTCCAAAAATAGTAACTCCATTTTTGGTGAATTATTTTATTTCTTTTTCACGGGTTTACATAACGATTCATTGAAAAATAATTGTGATGATTTTCAAAATTTGATCGCACATTTAATTAAGAAACATCATTGTCCACATCTTTCATGGTACAAAAACTCGCGCTATGTAGGTAAATTTTTTTTTCTATATGGCTTTAAAGTGTTTTGCAATCTTCTTTCATACACATTTAAGGCAAAGGTCATGAACTAAAAACAATTCAACAAATGATGTCAAACAGGGTATCACTAGGAAGCTATAGTATTGTAGAAGCCTATTATAACATAAATTTTACATTTTGTCTTGCTCACTAGCAACTATTTTGCAATAAAGTGGTACATCCACTATTTTCACTTTTTGTTGCAATGTGGTTGAAAATGACACAATAAATGGTTGAATGGTTCAAAATGTGCATTCCCAAAATCAAATGGTGAAAACTATAATGTTTTGTGCCCTCACTGCAATGATAGTGCACAAATCCCTACCAACTTGGTGCAACGTCCAAAAAAGAGGTGAATTGCAGGAACTCACTGCACCATACTGCACTTTTAGAAAGAGCTCTTAGAATCAAGCACAAACTTCATACTAAATCATCATAATACATTTCAAACCCCCCCAAAAACCCCACCAACTTGTTGCAGCATCCAAAGAAGAAAGGAATCACAAGCAAGATTTTTTTTTTTGGCTTTTTGGTGCCAGATTGCACTAGAAAAAATAATTCGGCTAAAAAATGCCTAAAATATTGTCAAAAAACTTGGATGAAATCGCCAAACAACTTGGAATTATTTAAAAATCTTAGATGAAATTGCTAGATTGTAGATGAAAGCCATACTATACTGTCTATACATCCAATATTTGGATGAACGTTGTAATTTGGAGCACCACTATAACATTTAATATCGCCATTGTGGCACTTTGTAAAAAATGAAAAAAAAAACCTTGATCACAAGAACTTGATAAACTCAATCTACAATATGATCAAATCACTTTAGTTTTGTTCACATAGAAGATGTTTCAAAAGTTTGAATGGGAATTCTTTAAAATGCATTATATGTTCAAATCTCATAATATACTAGAATCCTCATTTCAAAAAGGCAGTAGAATTTATACTCATGTCCTAACTCATAATTGTACATGTACACATATACAACATGCTTTTACATTGAGGGAAGTGAATCATTTTTTTCATTGATTTTCTTGTAAGCTGCCAATTTTGTTGCTAGCTGTTCTTGTAGCTGTTGATTGGAATGAGGAAGTTATATGTATATTCATAAAGTGAGTAACTTGTTTCTTTTATCATAGCAGTTTTTGTGGAGAAATTAAGAATAAAAATCAAATTTGGGTGTGCATGCTCTAAAGTTGTGATGTATGCAAATCCACTCTACACCCAAAGTTACATGCACTCCAATGTCCCATGTCCCACCTCATATGCGGACTTTTGATATTATATAATATATATATATATATATATATATATATATATATATATATATATATATATATGCAGACAAATACAATATACCTTTCATATTACAAATATGAGTGCTAAGTTGTCATGCCCAACTTCTTTATTCTGTTACTTTGGGGGGGTTGAAGTTGATCATCTAGAGTACACTTGCTATTTATCACACACATCAAAAAATTGGACAACAATTGTTGGCATTTACCAAACAGTACCTGCACATTGAACTACCAATTCAATTGCAATGGGAACAAAATTCTGAATCACTACCCAATGACCTCACATTGTGCGGCAAAGGATTGTAAGGAGTTTTTAACTAGATTTTAGCTTCATTGCCCTTTAAATTGCAATAAAATTTAAGGGAAAAAATCTTTATGCATTTTGTCTTTGAAAAGGTGAATCTTTACATGACAATTAATAATCCCGCCATCTTTCTAAACATGCAAGTCTCTATTTATGAGGAGAAGGATTTGCATTTCAACTGTGAAGTGATTGGCAAGTTTACTCCATAAAAAAATCATTTGAGCTACGGTAATCACTTCGGAAGCAAGAGCCTCCCCAAGGACCACCTACAAGTGCGAACTGAACAGAACTAATTTTCTGAAATTTCTTACCAAAAAACAGGTACTCCTTGCACAAAATCTTGAGCTCAAAGTACAGACTTATAAATGTTCAACGTATACAGATTTCCCAATATTTATTGTATTCAACAACACAATTCTTTCATAAATTGCACTCTATTGCAATTGTCAAGCCATTCAAAATTTTAAAAGACTGGTATGGTGATGCACTGTCTTCTTAGTGATTGTTACACTTCTAAAATATGAGAATGGGGATGGTGAACATTAGGGAGGATGCAACCTCCCCACCTCTGCAAAATGTTATGAATTGTTCATGGTGTGTTTCCAAAGAATTGGAAGAATCGCAGGCAAGTGCCGGCAACATGAGCCAGTTCATTCTCCTGCAATCTCAATCCTGAATCAAAACACAAGGCCAATTGAATTTGCTTGGCACCATCTCAAAGAGCAATCTATTTCCAGTAAAAGTGCACCATATAACTGAAACATAGTCATGAAAAACTCAATGGTAATTGCAAAAATACTAACTGGACATTAGCACAATACCTCCCTCGACACTGTTCGGCAATTCGGCTCCACTCCTACTTGTAAACAGAAGATTCGAAGATGCAATCTCATTTTCTGTACATTGGCTAATGTTGTTAGGGTTGCAGGAGGATGGCCTGAATTAGACGGAGAGAGTACTCACACAGCTGGTGCAACATACGAGCCAGTACAGACTACAATGTACCCGAAACAGTCCTAAACTTATATGGTGGAGAACACACTCGGCAACACTAGGTCCAATCTCTAATAATACTAATTTGTCTTGCAATAGTATGTTTCAGAAAATCGGCAACATGCATATGAACCTGTCTGTATGGAGCGTTTCAGCTACTGGGTGTCTCTTAGATCTGTTGGGGATACAGGATTCTGCCTACATTGATTGTTATTGCATTACCTGTCTGGAGGTCTTTGCGGAGATTTAGGGTTTTAGGGTTTTAGGGTGCGTCTTGCGAGCACATCTCACCGGCCATCTTACAACGGGGGTCAGTACAATGGCTATGGCGATCCTTACTGGCAGCAGCCCCCTCCGAATCCCCATCCCCATCCCCATCCTCATGGAGGCGGCTACCTCCCACAAGGAGGATCGACGATGTTCCCTCCCAACACCAACCAAGCCATTGTGGAGATTTTCAACGAGGCGGACGCCGATCGGAGCGGTAGCATTGACGAGCACGAGCTCGGGAGGTTGTTGTCGCAAGGTCGAGTGGCCTTCTCCCCGCGCACTCTCCAACTGATGCTGCACCTGTTCGCCGACACCTACGACACTTCGCGTATTGGGCCCCAGGTACGCACTRAATCACTGAATCCCTTCACAATGTGCCAACTGATTCTCATTCTCGGAGAGATTCGTGGAACAGATGTTTGAAGCTCGATGCTCGTCTAAGAATCTAATCTTAATGTCGAAGTCTCTAACTCAATCTGACCAGATATTTGCAAAGAAACATGAAACGCGTGGAGCTCAAGGCTGTCCAGTAGCATAATTGTAGGAGTAGGGTCTTCTTGCGGGGTTTCATATGCATTTCCCTGTGGGTCTCGCATTGCCTTAGGAACGTCAACCGGCATTTGGCCACCTGTGAAACTTTCCTTCTGTATTTTGAACATTAGTCGGAAAAATGGGGTTAAGGTAAGTTAACCCGTAAAGGATGTTGCCCACCAAAAGAGTTGGCATATGTTGTTCGTATATTGAATGTATTTGATCCTATCTAAACACTCAAAAATTCCCAAAAAATTCTCAAGTGACCAGTAGTGTGACTGTGACTAGGTCTGAAATTTACAACTTGAATGGGATTCATGTGCAACTCAATTTTCCTTTTTCTATACAAAAAGGGAGAACGTATAGAAAACGATAACATCCTTTAGGGGTAAACTTACAAAACCCTAACTTGCAGAACTTTTCTAAGGTGAACTTCTCTTGAGGCAATGACCTCTGTAAAGTGATGGAGTATTGATTCTCAATCCCGCTTTAGATTCAATCTGAGATATACATATTAGAGAAATTCTTTGAGATTCTTGAGCGTGAGGATTTGAGCTTGGTCTTGGGACTATCGCCTTAGAGAGTTCTACTATACTCTTGAAAAATGCATCCGAATTGGCAATTGAGCATTATTCTTGTTTTTAAATTGTCCAATTTGTTGTTGGATCTTGTTAGAAGTCAAAAGAGAATCCTAGAGTACCTCATGTATATTTGGACACCTCAAGAATAGACTATGAAGTTTCAAATTGTCAAGAATAGGTATATGCAAAAGTGACCCTAGGTTCTCATGATTAGAGGCATCCCATTTTAGGCAAGAATGCAAGAATTTGGAGGGGTTGGGTTTAGAAAGGGCTCACAATTAGGCGTTGTTGCCTTACACATGAAGTCACAAATGAGAACCCTGTGTGAATGACATAGAGTTCAAGACTATGACATTAGAGTTAATCGTAAAATTCTTCACAATTTGTACAAGGGGTGTAAAAGAACGGCTTAACTAAGAATAGTACAAAAGAAACAAAATACTGAACTCCATCAAACTTGAGTTTTGGTGCTTCAAGGAGTTTCATTTTGTATTTTTCTCAAACTCTGGCTCTTGGTCCCTCGTTGCACACAATTTTCAATTAAGTGTATTAGCGTAGACATCCCAACATCAAATTTTAAGGAGCTTATGATGGCTTGAAGTCCTTTGGTTGTACAGTACCTCTATAATGTTACATCGATGCTAATTCCATATTCCAACAACTCCAGACTATGTAGAGAGTTGATGAGAGTTCTTTACAAAAGATCTAATTTCTTACCCAAATTTATTAACCCACTTTTGGCTTGGTTAACTTATTCCACTTCCACAACTTCAATAATAATAAATTTAGAAGTTTGTTTTACATTCTCAATTTTATTTTAAGTTTAAATTCTATAGTATCATACTCTTTATTCAAATTCATGAGTTCACTACAATAATTTCACAATTATTGCAAATTGCAAATTAGAATTTATGGTAACTTCAAATTTAAATTAAATAAGCATCACAATACTTTCAATTTCAAATCTCAATTGATTCATTTAATTTTCAATTTTTAATTGTCAATCAAATTTTCAGTTCTCGACTTTTTGAATTCCATTTTGAACCGTCAATTTCATTCTAAATTTAATACTTAATTCAATTTTGAATTAATGTAATACGGTATTTAATTTAAAAGATGCTTAAGAGCAAATACTTCTTGAATAATATATTGAGGAAGAATTGTCTTAAATATGGTTTGTTTTCTACATGTCATTTTGCAGATCGTCCACCTCTTCATGATTTTCCTATTAACACTTCTTCACGACGCTTGCAACAAGTTTCTACTCTTCACAATCAAAAAACAGTCATTGCATGGATGATAGAAAATGAAGCACTTCACGGAATTGCTGGCCTCAATGGATGCACTATTCAAGCTTTTCCTGAACACTTTCGGGGTCAGAAAGCTGCCAATTATGTGAGAGCTACACGATGGTGGCAACAATGAGGCAACTACATTGAAGTTGATGAAGAATCACAATTAACGTGCAATCGCAATCAAATTGGCAAACGGAAGAGACTCCACTTTAAAGCCAAGACAGGACGTGGCAAGAAACGCTCTAATTGGGTTCAATGGTTGTATCCAAGGGTCTTGGAGGCTTTCGAAGGACTTCGAAAATCTGGTGTGAAATTTTCTTCCAAAATTTTGTTAGACTTGGCTCTAGAGGTGTTACTGGGGCCACAATCAATTTATACCATTCAATCCACTGATCCTATAGACCACAAATTGCTCACCAGTAAATTGTGTCATAGTTGGATTCAACAGTTTATGGGAGTACATAACATTGTATTCCTATCACAACCCGGCAGGCTCTCTTGTAGTCTTGAGAAAGAACTTCAAATTGAAATGCAAACTGCATTTCATTTAGGAGTATTGCAATGGGGTTCCAATCCGGTGTTTTGGATGAGAACTTAATGGAAAATATAGATGAAACACACTTTGTTGTCAATGTTGACAATCGTCGGACATTGGGTTTTCGGGAAGATACCACGGTGAAATATGCCGAAGTAGTTTCAGGGGGAGATTCTATGACCATGGTGGTCAGAATCTCTGGAGGCCGTAGATCAACTATTGAAGCTCCTATGTTGATTTTTACAAATCAAAATAGGAGCTATCCTATTCGAGGATTGGAGGATAACATCCGTGGAGTTTCGTATAGGACTGGTCCAAAGGGTTGGATGGGTATGGGTAGATAATTTCACTACGCATACGATAACGCCAGTGTTGAGAGATGTTCTAGCAACTAAGAATACCACTTTGAGATATTTACCTCCATGCTCCACCCACTTATGCCAACCTGCAGATACTTTTATTTTTTCAAAGATAAAGGATGCTTGGACTACTCGATGGGAAGCCAAAAGATATTGTTTCATGAGTTTTGTGCCAAAGTCTATAAATTGAGGTTCTTTTTCTTTGAAATTGGAAAATGGTGGTACACTCCATAAACACTAAATATCAACTTTGTAAAATTTGGAAGGTGTAAAACATCATGGGTGATGGCAATTAGAGTTCAAGTTGAGATTTAGTGTGTACACATTATTGAATCAATTGACATTTAGTGTTCAAGTTCGTAATTAGTGTTACGAACACTAATTAACATTATTAGTGTAGTGGAAAGGTGGCTCTCTTTCTTTAAGTAACACAGATCATGGCACCCGTTTCAATTGTATCCCTCTTGATCCATTTCTGTTTTTTACAAAATCTTGATTGGCCCTCCAAACCTGACAGGACTGAGTGCAGTGAAGAACATGAAGAGCATGGGTAGATGTATTGACAATGGAGTCATTTTTTTCTTTCTTCTCATAATAGTTACAAATGCAAGCTCTGAATCTTGGAGAGCACCCTTGATGTTTCTGAGTCTACAGAACATGAGAAGCGTGGTTCATCATGTGAAGGCACTGGAAATGTTGGGATCGAACAAGGGCTCGAGTGTCCTTGCTTCATCTCAAACTGAAACTTGATGCTCTTGACGACACTCTGGGATAAGAACCGTAAGTATTTCCTCAATATATCAATGATAGGAAGTAATATTCGGCAACTKAAAACCCAAGCAGAGAGGAGAAAGTGCCTCATTTTTAACAAAAAAAGCAGGTATTTCTAGTGCTGTTCATTGCTGATTGTTCACCAATATGAATTCAACTTCAGACAGAACAACGAAATCTTCACAAGTTGAATCGATGATTCTTACAGCTACACTCTTGAGCCCATCTAGCGTGTGACACTATATTTGAGAAAACATTTACTGCACCAATCATCTCGCATTCACTTACAGAGAATCTAATGACTTGATGACAACAGTGCTCACATTCCTAAGCTTAAATGACAGGTAAGATGCCCACCTTATTTCTGAACCAAACAAAGTARACAGAAAAGTGCAGCAGCWATACMCAAAGTGWAATAAAATACCTCCAAGTCGGAAAAGTCTCCAACTGCAATAACTGCCATGTTTTCTGGTCGATACCAACGGCGGTAGAAATCGCGCACACGTTGCGCAGAGACATTTCTTATAACTTCCTCTTTTCCGATTGGTCGACGATCAGCATACTACATTCATGCAGAGAAGTTAGGAGTGGTGCTTTCAGATTCTCTCGCTAAGCCATTATATTTGCTGGTGAACACAACCTACTGGAKCTTGCATTGGGGTTCTGTTGATGAGAGATCACCTAATAAGCTAACGTGCCAGGACCATACCGCAGATACACGATTGTGTGATTTTGTCTCTTGTCAGCTCCAAATAAGACCGATATAAAAAGTTATCACTACACTGAGATTTAAACCGTATAGAGAATAGAAAAGAGACAGRTGTTACCTTCGATCCCTCCATCAAGAGTTTCCAATATGAAGCGCTGAGTCGGCCAGATGAAGTTCGACAATTCCTCCATTCCTCCAACACGGCACCTCTTTCTTTCTCCAAATCTTCTTCGGATGCTCGAACCTATAAAAATCATTAATCCCATGAGGCTGCACGTAGTCGTAAACTTAACCAGGGCCATCATAGAAGAGCTTGACAAAGATTCTCTGACAGTAGTTACTTGCAAATCAAATACCTCTGTGCTGAACTCGGAAAGAACGTGGAGAGCCGTGGATAGTRTTTCAGGTTTATCAACAGGAACCAGTAACTCGTAAACAGTTTCATCAAAGGACGTGTAGGCATTATTGCAGGCTCCAAACTCACAGCCGATACTCTCCATGAAGACAACCAAATCATGATTTGTATAATCCTTGGTAGCACTGAAAGCCAAATGCTCCACTATGTGAGCAACACCTTGCTCGTCATCTTCCTCAAGAACGGACCTGCATCAGCATTCAAACATAAGCAGTTGGCACTTCATCCCGATATTCACCAAATAAAAGAGAAATTTAGTTAGTTACGACGCTCACCCTACCGAAACCGCCAGGGCAAGAGCTGCTCGATCTCGCGGCTTCGCGTTCTTGCGGACATAGTACCGAATTCCATTTTCTAAGACGCCATGAAGAGCTCCCCCTGGATTAGTGGGATGCGGATCATCAAGATTTACATTCATCAGAGGCTGCAACCCCTCGAATGTCAGCGCGGCGGGCTCTACCTCGGTCGGCGATATCGATAAATTCACCTCTTGAAATTGCGAGACGATTGAATCGGGCACTGTATTCGATCGTGAGTAAGTCGTATCAGGCTCAACAAGAGATTTCGACCTCTCACACTGCTTCGCCGATTGCTCGCGTGCGACATCCAAGCTCGACGACGAATAACAAAGACAAGACGAAAGCACGTCGTCTGTCCAAACACAAAGGATAGTGTAACATATCACCCCACATAACCAAGAAAGTTATCAATTCAAAGCGAAGATCCAGCAGTGCACTAACCTCAACAGTATGAGAGGGCCCAATAGCTGTGATGGAGAAACGACTTTCAAGAGGTGCGAAATTCATGTCCTTGAACACAATGCCAAGATCATTGCTGCGAAAATCCAGCTGCAATKTGGGAGACCGATAGCCCAGTACAAAAATATAGGGCGAACTCCAATTCTCATTTGGGTTAAGATCGAAATGAGCTCCGGCACAACAGATCTGCAAGTCCAATCTCAGAACGAACACCAGCAAAAACAAAATGAAACAATTATAGCATTCAAGAGCAGTGTTGACCATCCACCCTCCTCACTACAGCTGAAATGTAGCTACATTAGCTGAGTATCAACGCTTTCATTGAACACAAGATGTCACAGGATTTCGGTCAAAGAAAAAGAGTATCAGAGAATAAAAGCATCTTGGATACCCTGAAGTACCAGGTGCACCGACGGTGTTCTCAAGAATGTTCTGATGTTCTCTAATATGGACCCAAAAAATACACAGAATTTCATGGCAAAACAAGCACGGAGAATTCTCTATCAAGTACAATAGAAACAATACCTGCGCCGTGTTGTTGGAGGAAAATGCTTGCAACCAAACGTGACCGGCAGGGAAGGTGTGGCCCCAATTCTTTTCCACATGTCCGAATGCAGACCCTTCGCTATGGATTTTTTCCTCCAGATTTGTAAAAGAATACTCGACAGCCGACCCTAAGCTATACACATACCAGTGAGTGGGAACGATTGTCACATATCTTGCCCAACCTTCAGGACCGTTTCCAGAATTATGAGCATCCCACAGCAGCTGCACCAAGAGAAAATAATAACATATTAGAATCTACATCCTCGGTCACATCYYAATGTCAATTTCGTTAAATKRGCGGAATTCCTCGGCTTTGACACTTATCAGGGGTGCAGCTTGAAATGTAAATCTATGCCGRTCTTATTWTTTCGAGCTTAGAGTAGATGACTGTCGCAATTTTCCGCCAACAATATCACTCCATTTTAACGAAATTGACGATTCCCGCAATGCAAATGGACATCCGTAGCTGAGAAAATCCAACACCAACATGCAACCAACCAAGGTTCCCTTGAATGCCATGGCCCTCAGTATGGAATGGGCATTTCACATTGCAACAACTATAAGATGGACATAGAGAACCCCAATCTGATTGGGTCATGCCAAAATTGTACAAATGTGACGCAAAGGAGGAACATCGGAGAACATGAACGCACTGACCTCTTTCGTCAAGTGAGCTTTGAAGTTGTATCCCTCAACAGTAAAATCAATCTCAGTTACGTGCGGAGTGAAAACAATGCGCCCTATCCCATTGGCTTCCCATTCAAACCCTTCCGGCTCTACACCCTGCTTTTCTCYCAAGTTTCCATTTCTCTTAAACCCGGCGTCCTGGAGCATCATACACCAATCACGTCAACGACATGAAACACAACTCTCTCCTTCCTTCGTCAACCTCATCACTCGTTTACAGTTTGAACAAGTAGGTTGGTTTCGTTGCAGATTACAGAAAGCTCCACAACTGATGACGGACCTCCTTAATGGAAGAAGCAAAAATGCGAGCACACTCCACCAAGAACTCTAAAGAAATACGATTGATACCTTTGTTTTCACTGCTACGGCATAAGTGTGTCCACCCCCCTTCACATCGCCGCTGCTCGAATTCTTCCCCGGAGCAAACAAGATCGTCACCTGGCTCTCCCCACTGGCGTAATTCGTGGCCAGAATCACCGCCGCACTGAAATCTCTTGTAGGGTTCACGATTCTTATGAACCACCCCTCGAAGGAAGGATACGGCCTCCAAGCCTCGGGCAAAAGCTCGCTGAAACTCGGCTTGTGGGGGTCCATGGGATGCGTTGAACCATGAATTCCCAGCTTCTGGTCATCATCATCATCATCACCTCCAGGGGTTTCGTTGTTTCCCCTTGTTTTCGTCTCTGCCGCTGGTGCTTTCACGGGCTCTGGGTATTTGTTCATGTTGGGGTGGCGACTGGCGAGCAAGGCGTGCAGGGCGAGGAGATTTGTAGCCCCTGTGGACAACTGAAGAGCTGGGTACTGTTAAGTGGGACAGAGAGAATGGGATTCAGTGGGCTGACGGAGGGTTCAGTCATTCACAAGTCCTCTGTTGATACTGTGAGAGCATCCCCTCCAATTCTTCCCTATCCCCCGCATCCCCATCTGGAGGAGATATGGGAATAAGGAATGCTCTTCCCCACCAAAGTTCCTCTTCTCGCACAAGCATAAGGTAGTCTGCTCTTAAAGCGACCATTTAAGAGCTGCTTGCATTTTCAGGGAAGCTAAACTCCCTGAAACAATTCTCAATAAATTTTCACAGGATGTAAAAAGGAATCGGCATCTAACCCAAGTCGTTTCATATTTTTTGGAGCTTCAAGGAATTAGTTACAAATTTTTGAACTTGTATTGTAGTGGTCACTAAAAGCAACCACCTCTTGAAATGTACACTATCGGTACATTGAAGAAAGCAAAATGTACCTTTGTATCATGATTGCTTTAAGAGCAGACTACATTATTTACAGAAAGGTGACATTGAGTTCCCTAAATTTGCTCCCCCGCACCAAATTGGCCCTACCTCCCTTAATTTTKTAGGGATGCAAGACCTTGCATTATAAATATTTTCATCCAACAAAGATAGGTACCACTTATTGGAAGTGGCTTTGGTCTAGGTGTAAATTGGTCCTTAATTGATGCCTATGTGCTAGGCAAATATGACATTTAACCTTTGAAGGATGGACTGGTGGCTGTGGAAATCATGCATTTTTGGTACAGTATGACATCATCTACTTTGAAAAGCCAAATATACTCATTGAAAGTCAAAGTACTAGAAAAGATCTTCTCTTTCCACTCCTAATACCGAGGATGAAAAGTTGCAATTATGTCCTACACGATTTGATTTTCTCTCATCCAAGAGGACACAAAACCGCCACTGCGGCGTTCAAGGGTTAAGTTAACTTACACTCGGAGTATCTTCACAGGCCTGCCTAAAACAATCTTAACACTTKACTTATATCCCTATCATTGAGCATGATATACGTGTCATACATTCTACCCAAGACAGTAAATTTTTGGGAATCCAAAGCCGAGGCAGTCCAACTAACCCATAAACAAGGAAGAGGCCATTTTCTATAGGACGAATGATGAGAGACCATCTTGTTGTGTAGGACAAAAGTGCAACTATTCATCTTCGGAATTGGATGTGGAAAGGAGAAATCTTCTCTAGTAGTTTGCCTTTCAATGTCTATTTTTGTATTTCTTAAACCAACGATTTCCACGGTACCAAAATTGATGATTTCCACGGTCACCATCGCGTTGTTTAAGGGTGCACAAGGTCAACATGTAACCTTTTTTGAAGTCACCAACAAAATTGAAATTTCTCGGGAAATGTAATGTTTTGTAAGGTAAAACAGCCCATTCTAGAATTTTTTACCCATGGTGGACTCCCACAAATTACTCCATTATGGTTTTCTTCCAGTGAATCAGATTTGAGCCAAAATCAATGTCTTAGCTAATTGGAATGGAGTGATTAGTGACCACAATTAGGAACTTTTAGCTTTTTTAGTGTTAATTCATTATTGGAAGTGACTTTTTCAGGTATTCCACATTTTAAAATATTGTGACAGCAATAGGTGAGTGAGATGAGCGTTATGGATACAATTTTGGTTGGTTTTGGGGTAGTCTACAAGCTCTTTTAGGCCATGATGGGCTGAACACTTCAAAAATTCATAATTAATTCACACTTTGTCAAAAAAAATATAATTTCAATTTCTCTTGCCATTTCTATCACTAGCCTTTACATGAAAAAAATTAGAAAATTTCAGCAAGAAAAGTGTCACAAATAGGTGTGATTACTTTATAGCTGCACCAAGAGCTGCAAGACAAACAATCCATGCTACTGACGGAACTTTCCACCAAAAATCTCGTCATCTGTCCACATGCGATCACGAGACTGAGAATTGGACTGAGGTTCACAGCCTGCCTTCCGCATGAGGTCCATAATCCTGTCTGCTTCAGCAACATCACCCTCCGCCTCATAAGCATCAATCATATATTTGAAAGTCTCAAACGAAGGTTTGACAGATGCAGATATCATCTCACGATACGCTTGTTCCATCTTGGAAAGGTGGCCTCCTTTCCCATATTCTGAGATAAGCATGTTATAAACAGCTGACTGGAGTATCCACCCTGCACCATTGATCACTTCCATCGTCTTTGCAAGGCGGTCATATTCGCCAGCTCTGGAGTACGCCATAATCAAAGCATGTAAGGACTTTGGAGATGAAAACATTCGCTTGTTCTGGAACATCCGTGTGATTGCAGCTTCCATTTCGTCCAACTTCCCCGCGTCTGCATAGCATTCAATTACCATGCTATGTACACGCGAGCCATATTGAACACCTGAATCAAACAGTCATTAACAGGGGTGCTAATGAACAATCTTGATAATTTCAAGGGACTGGGAGTCTTGAATTCACACAGTAGATTTCAATTCATGCATGCTTCCAAACCCTTGGTACCAAGAATATGCTCAATCTGGAATACAAAGACGAGCATACATAAATAGTAAAGGAACCAGTGAGGGCAAGATGGAACCATAAATAAGTGGGGATTACCTGGGGTGTCATCCATAATCTTCATTGCACCATTCATCTTCTCAAATTGCTTCATCCGACTATATACTTCAATAAGAATTTCACCAACCATAGCATTAATAGGAATTCCAGCCTTCTGCATGCTTGAAAATACAGCCTCCATTTTCTCAACTGCACTTGCACGGGCATACCCAATAATCTGAGCATTGTAAGTGATCACATCCGCTTTGCATTCACCGGCCTGAAACTCGTTGAAAGTCTCTTCCATCAGATTTAATTGACCAGCCCGCATGTAACCCCAGATGAGAGCATTGTATGTGTGTCTATCAGGACTAAAACCCGCCTCCTTACAGTCCACGAATAGATTCTTCATCTCTTCCGTTGCTCCCATTCGACTGTACATTGAAATAAGCGTATTGTAGGTCACGAGTGTTGGCTGGCAATCGTTAGTGGCCTTCATATCCTCAAATAACTGAAGGGCCTTATGAGCCTCGTTATTGCGACCATACGAATGAATGAGTGCATTGTAGGTCACTGCTGTTTTCTTTATACCCCGCTTCTCCATCTCCTTAAACAGGTCTGCCGCTAGTTGAGGTTGACTAATCCTGCCTGCAAATGAGATCATTTTTGCGTACTCTTTTGGATTTGCCACCCATCCCAACTTGCTCTTCTTCCAGTTGAAAACCTGTCACTTGTGCACAAACTCTCCGTTAATAAGAGCCCTAAGCACGTGAAAGAGACATTCAAGCCACTTGTAATCACCTGACAGAGAAAATAAAGTAGCAAGCAGATAATCGCTAATGTCTCTTCCCCAAGTAGAAAGGTATAATTTTTCATATGTCTCATTCCACACAATCCTCAGAACACTCCTCGCAGATTCAAAAACCCTATTCAACACTCTCAGAATACCACTACTTCTGTAACCACAAGTCACATAGGTATTAGACAACAGAATCTTTGGAACGATGAGCCCAACATACTACTATTGCTTTGACGGATATCTCATATTCGTCGATTCCAGAAATAATTACATTTTTCAAAAAATTAATTAGTCTCTCCCCTTSGGATAAAGACAATAAACAAACCTTCCAGGAGCGCAAATTGCGACGCTTTCCTTTCATGTTTATGAACTAGGACRCATCAACAGTAGWAGGAAACCCACTTCAATAAAAAGCTTAAGAAACAGAGTTATGGGACATTTCTAACCTCCATTGCAATATGAGGTTTCGGACCTTTCTGTAATGCATCTAAGAGAGGCAACCAAGGCCAGCTATTAGGGCGTAAGAGCTCTTCAGAACGCTGCTCCAGTATCTCCGCCACTTGAGCACTGGATTGAGAGGATTCCAACGATTGCACAAGGGCAGCTATCACAGAATTTGTTCTTGATCGCGCAAAATTCGCACCTCCTTTCCTTTTAAATGGGATCCTCTGTGCCTCTTTAGGGGTCGCATCCAACGTTTCTCCTTCTACAAGCACATCATATTATGTAATTAGCACAATGAAAATAATCCTCTAGTTTCTCGGTTGAAGAACATTGCAGTCTTTTTACTTCTTCTGCTTAAAAATAAATGAGAAAATTCTCCATTGTCATAGTGAATTGGAGGGAGGAGCAAACTAATACCTTGAATATCAGGTGGAGTTGCAGGACTAGSCTCAGTCAAGCTTGACATGTGGGCCGAGCTGCCTCGAAAAAAATCCCGACCTGTTGCAGGATTAACAAGATATGCAGCCCTAATCCTCGTTTCACTTGTTTCTAATCCGCTATTCTTGCTAATCTGCTGTGTCACTAATTGCGTTGTGTGAATCTCTCTTCTAATAAAATCCCCCACTTGAATGTGTGCCGCTGACAGAACCTCTTGCGATGTTGAGCATGGACTAGTGTTCAAACACAGCCGTCCAAACGAGCGCAACAAAGGATTCAATTGATTTCCGCCTCTCATTTTGCACACACGACCCTCTATGTAGACCTATGAAGACCTTCACCCTCACCCTCGCTCGACAATCCAACAACCTAATTGAATCAAGATACCTATCAGTAGCTCCCTGGCTCTTTGTATGCTCACGGAACGAATTTTCTARGATATCATAAACCCTACAGATGAACAACTTAGTGATGCAAGGGCATCACGCTTCTCCTCCAGGAGAAGTGACTCGCAAATGTGCAATAAAATCTGCAAAAATCACAATAGTCAGAAAAAAGGTGTGAGAATGGGTCCAATCTAAGATCTGCTTCCCACTAAATCTCTGTCCACTTCAATTGATCAAGTCGAAATCCAAATGGAGCTGCGTCGGAACAGTGCAATTTGCTTGAAAAGCAGAGAGAAGCTAAAACCCCAGTACCATCAGACTACGATGTCGAGGATCCTCACCATTACGATTGCCTCACTGATAGGTAGCGGTCACAGCCTTCACCAGGTAAGCAATTTCCTCTATCCCTCTTCCAAAAAACAAGCTGAACATACTTCTAATGYAATCTTCGACTAACAACGGCGCAGCACTAAGCTTAGTGCGCACAAGAAAAGTTAGGCCCACATACAATCTTCGACTGAGCGGACAGAATTAGGGTTTAGAGATGCCTTMAAGTGATTCTTGAAGAAGGTCGTTCYCCTMAACGTTCCCAGTTCCCAGAGAGCCTCGGTGTCACCTGAAAATCAAGTGAAGAGCCAGTGGTAGAAATCAGTTCTACGGCTRCCTTTACATTCTTTTATTGGTATGGAAAGATCAGCAATTTTCTGAAGTRTGGTCTTAGGGCCTYGAACGTTGAGGAGGATGTTTTATGTCCAATGAATGACAAAGAATCAAACAATACTCCATCGCAAACTACCCCTATYTCAGTAYTGTTGCAATAYTATTTCAATGGTCTCATAGTCCAGTTTTGAAAGTGTATWGTTGTACGTAGTACAACATCARTACTGCAAGAAAYRTAGTTTTASTAGGAACAATGCATCCCACTSAAACAGTATTGTTGTTGTACAACTTTGTAGATTATTRAYATACTTTCAATATTGGACTACAACAAAGTCACTTTGGGCTAACATGCAATGACTATGCATAACATGTTAGTGTATTTTTATAGAAAAAACTATGTCACTAATAAAGGCAAARTTGAAACACAAGCATAAACAGTTGTACATACTGYMYWA